>JABUQX010140334.1:17500-20733 GCA_015478945.1 Trachelipus rathkii
CGCATGGAACGCAATAAACTCCCAATAACGGTATAGATTTGTTTTATTATATTGAACAAAAAAATGCTTTCACCTTTTACGAACGCCAGGATCCTACAACACCTTGAAATAAAATATTTTAGTTGATGTTCTTGCTTTCTGCTGGCACATTTTGCTTATCGTACTTGTTTCACTTTATAATATAAATACCCGAAAAAACTAAATTATCCTTCTTTTGACTCTGAGGAGGCAATCACGAAATGTAAGAAGAACCGTCAGTGCAGTTGATTCTAACTTAGTTTAATTTAAATATTTCCCTATACTTTCCTTTAAATATAATGGTTTTAAATTGTTTATACATCATATTATTGGAGTGTGATTATCTGTAGTAGCCTTAGAAAGTCGTTATGTATATATATATGTATGTATATATGTATAAATATATAATAATAACCAGCAATATATATATATATCAACTAACTCTTAATAATAACCAACCTTAATAATATGGAAATATATATGCTCAACATGTAATAACTATGCCTATATACTATATATATATATATACTATATATATATATATATATATATATATATATATATATATATATATATATATATATATATATATATATATATATATAAATATATATATATATATATATATATATATATATATATATATATATATATATATATATATATATATATATATATACTGTATATATATATATATATATATATATATATATATATATATATATATATATATATATATATATATATATATATATTATTACTTTTTACCAGCCCTCTCCCACTCCTATAAGAAATGGGTGATCCCAAAGGAACTGTGATATCGTAGTTGGTAGGGCTCACAAATAAGTCAGAGCAAGTCTGTCAAAGATACGTTTGCGGTCCTTTGTCGTCATTTGTCTGGAAAGGATATCTTTGAAAGTGGGGGCGGGAGGGAGCATTAAAAGGAATCTATGTTTATATTCCTGAAGAGGTAGGGTAGTGTCCAGAGCGAAGAAAGGATAGCATCACTCTTGTTTGACCGTTCAGAAACCCCTCTGTGGGAGATATTTTGAGCGGATGTTTTTAAAGTTTGGTGTTATTTGGAAATTCAGAGATCGTTCTTTGTCTTAATTGAGTGTGAATGTATTTGATAATGGGTTATATATATATATATATATATATATATATATATATATATATATATATATATATATATATATATATATATGCTCCTCTCTCATATATATATATCATATATGTGCTCATATATATATATATATCTCTCTCTCTCTATATATATATATATATATATATATATATATATATATATATATATATATATAATTGTTTAGGATAAGCCTTTTGAGAATTTTAGATATTGTAGAGAGTACTGAGATAGGTCTATATGAAGCAGGGTTATTTTGTGGTTTGTGAGGTTTCAATTCATATATATATATGTATATATATATATATATATATATATATATATATATATATATATATATATATATATATTAAAAATAAAAAAAATAAATTAAGATATAATAAAAAAATATAAAAAAAAAATAAATTTTAATTTTGGCCTGAGTGAAAAATATTTTTGATTTAAACAAGCGTCATAAATTGAATTTTCCTGGCATTTACTCTCCTAAATCTAAGACCTAAGCGGCATAGTAAAACTGTTTTGAATTCCTGCTCAAGATCATACTTTCTTCATATATATAATATATTACATATATATAAAAAAAAAATTATGGTCTTTAAATTCAGGTAAGAATGCACAAGAATAAATGTTTTATTACTCTAATAGACTAATGTTTCCTGTCACCACACCTCCCCACTCCTCACTCCTCTCCTCTCCTTTCCTCTCTCTTTCCTTCTCATATATATATATATATATATTTATATATTACATCTCCTGTTTTATATATATATATATATATGTTTACTCATAATTTGTTTTCATTAAAATTGTTATACAGGTGACATAAGCTTAAAAGTGTTCTTCATTTTTTTAAATACTATGAAACCAAATCTTATTTTGAAGAGACTCTTTTTCTGACTTGAGGATCTGTGTTTATCTAATAGCTTGAGTTCATGGGAAGGGTCAGAAAAGCCATTCCACTATTCCATCCGTTCCATCATTTCCATTCTCTCTCCTTTCATCCATTATCTTTCCTCTCTCTCTTCTCTCAACTTTCTATTTTTCTTTCTGGAATTGTGTGCATGTATACGTGTGTGTCCTCCTCCTCCTCTCCTCTTCCCACTTTCTCTTTCTCTTTCATATATATATATATTTATATATAATATATTATATTATATATATATTATATATATATATATATATATATATATATATATATATATATATATATATATATATATATTTATATATAAATTTCTTAAAATAATAATAATAATAATAATAATAATAATAATAATAATAATAATAATAATAATAATAATAATAATAATAATAATAATAATAATAATAATAATAATAATAATAATAATAGCAAAATTTTAATTATAACTACCAGCCATTATTCTTAATTAATGGGTTTTTAACGATATTACATGATATTAATATTAATACCTTAAATATTTTTACACGAAGGAGAAAATATTAATTAAATGGTCAATGTCCTGCTAATTTTAATATTAATACTTCATTATAATTAAACGTGCGAAAGGCTTTGTACGAGACATATATTAATTACGTTGCCTAATTATTAATTCATTGATACTAAGCTTTTATGAACATATTTCGTATTCAAAATTTATAATGAATTTTGTCGAAACTTTAATGTATATTGCCTGAACTACAATGTATATTGTTTATATCATTATAGCAACTGACAAAGCATAAACATTTCATAATGTATTTAGTCTTTTATGTGATTATGCATAAAAATAATTATAATGAGTAATGAATATGTTAATAATTTTTTTTACAGATTTAGTTAGGAATGAGAGCGTTATAATTAATCTCACAGTTGGAAAGTTTGCGCATATTTTATGCTACCCGATAAAATTAAATTTTGAACACTTTTTAATCTCTATGTAATAATATATGTAATAACATTGAAAAAAAAATATATTTTTAATATTAATAATAATAATAATAATAATAATGCCGTTATTATGAATAATAATAATAATAATAATAATAATAATAATAATAATAATAATATGGCATAAAAATGACAATGTGAGAAATAAAGTGTGGCATGGGC
>JABUQX010140336.1:0-12500 GCA_015478945.1 Trachelipus rathkii
CGTGTGCTTCGTTCAATCAGTGGGTGTTTAACCATTTTTTCGCATTTATCGTAGAAACGCTTTCACGCTTTTGGTGAGCCACTTCATATATATATATATATATATATATATATATATATACATACATACATACATTTCTGCCCCTGGCCCACCTTATTGCAGGGGCCACACCGCCTCCAGAAAGCCGGCCACTGCACTTGGGCGGTTCCACAGGTCAAGAATAGAAGTTACAGTAAAGGTGGTACGGGGAGCGTCGAGGGCGGGGCACTCCAGAAGGAAGTGCTCCATTGTGTCCGGGGATATACGACATCTAGTGCAGATGGGGGATATAACGTTGTCAAGTTTGAATCTGAATTTATATTGCATAAGATTTGGGTGGTGGCCTGATCTGCACCTGGCGAGGTTAATTTGGTTTCTTCTGGACAGTGATTCTTCTGTAGGGGAGATGTTTGGGGATGGGGTGTTTAGTAGATTGTTTTTGGGGCGATTTTGTAGATATGTGTTAGTTAATTGTGTATGGATGTGAGTAGTAGGAGAGGAATTTTGGACCAAAAATAAATTACCCCAATTTTTTACTCCATATTGGAGGTCTCACTTGGGGTAAAAAATGATAACCCAATTTTTACCTGCCCTTGACCTTTTCTGACCGTCACGTTGTTTCCTGAGGGTGATTTTACCTGCCCTTGACCTTTTTTGGCCTTGACCTTGACTGACCTTGACCATTTTTGGCAACCCTAATTTTTAGCACCCTTTCGAAGAAAGGGCGCTAAAAATTAGGCAGCAACCGTTGTGCATCAATACCCTATTTTACGCCCCTAATTTTTTCGACCGTGGGCCATTTTTGCCCACGGTAATTTTTTGTCCTTCCTTTAGGGGCTTAGCCCTTTTTTGATGTCTTTACCTTGTTTGACCATGATATTTCGACCAGCCCTTTGGTCTTCCATGGGTCAATTTTGGCCCACGGAAATTTTTGCCTACCCTTTTGTCTTCCATGGGTCAATTTTGGCCCACGGTATTTTTCGGCAACCCTAATTTTTGCAACCTATTTTTTGAGAACCCTAATTTTTTTTGGCAACCCTAATTTTTTAGGCAGCCCTATTTTTGGGAACCCTAATTTTTTGGGACAACCCTTATTTTTGGCACCCCTATTTTTTGGGCAACCTAATTTTTTGGCAACCCTAATTTCTTCCATTCCACGTATTACCCCGCCCCCCTAATTTTTTCGACCGTGGGCCATTTTGGGTACCCCTTGATCTTCCGTGGGTCATTTTTGGCCCATTTGGTTACCCTTTGGTCTTCCATGGGTCAATTTTGACCCACGGTAATTTTTGGCTACCCTTTGGTATTCCATGGGTCAATTTTGCCCACGGTAATTTTTGATCTTCCTTTAGGGCTTAGCCCTATTTTGTCTTTACCTTGTTTGACCATGATATTTTGGGCCTTGGCCTTGCCATATACCATGGGTCAGTTTTGACCCACAGTAATTTTTTGTCCTTCTTTAGGGGCTTAGCCCTTTTTGATGTCTTAACCTTGTTTGACCACGATATTTCAGCCTTGTCCCTGTCATGTACCATGGGTCAATTTGACCCACGCTAACCTGATGGCTTTGATGGTTCCCAATCACCGTAAGAGTATCTGGTGATGTTCTATTAGTGTTCTATGAGTATTAGATGAGTGCCAGGTGAGTGCCAGGTGAGTGCCAATGAGTGCCAAGTGAGTGCCAATGAGTGCCAAGTGAGTGCCAATGAGTGCCAAGTGAGTGCCACATAGTGCCAAGTGAGTGCCACATAGTGCCAACTGAGTGCCACTTTTTTCAAGAGCCTCCCTGAGCCTAGAATAGCCCTAATATGGTGTCTACCCCTAGGTAATAAGGTATGAGGAATCGGTTGGTGGTGCATATTACAAGTTGCTAGGATGCTTCCTACTATGAGTTAGTCTTTTTCCCCTAACACTTATAAGCACTTACACACGCTAGACACTTACACTAGCCTATATACACTTACACTCACACACACAGGTACACTTACACTTACACTCTCACACACACACACAATTTTGTTCCCTCATCTTTGATGACTCATCTCTGATGAAGTCATCTTTGATACACCACCTATATTGATGATTCATCTTTGATGACTCATCATCTTTTGTCTACCTCTGGATCATAAGCTGCCCAACAGGCCGCAAAACCCCTCCCCACAAAGGATGGAGGGCCCCGCTCCCGCAGGTGCGACCCGCTGCGCGAATGAAAAATATATATATACTATAAGTCATTCATTTTTATTTCATACTTAAACATTTCAAAGAATTTCTTTTCAAATATACTATAATGAGTCATTCATTTTTTATTTCATACTTAAACATTTTTTATTAAAAACATTTTCGCGAACCTAAAACTGTAACTCATTACAGACCTATTATTTAACACATATATTTATTAACATTATTTTTACTTAATACTTTTTACTTAATACTTTTTAATTTATAAATTTTTAAAAATTGTATGTAAGAAGAAAAAAGACAAAAATGTTTTATGAATAAAGATGTTATTTTACTACAACTATTACGAAATTTTATTAAAAACATTAACATTACATACGCGAAGCAGTAAATCAGTAAATCAATAAAGGTGTAACCCTAACATAAAGAGGGGATTAATTATGCTTTTGTTTTCTTTACTGCTTTAACTGTTTTACTGCTTTAACTTTCTGCTTTACTGCTTTAACTCATGTTTTACTGCTTTAACTTTCTGTTTTACTGCTTTAACTTTCTGTTTTACTGCTTTAACTCAAGTTTTACTGTTTTTTAACTTATATGTTTTACTGCTTTAATTCATGTTTTAACATTACAAACCTATAGGAATTAGGGTCGGCGAGGCAGTGGAGGTCATTTTTGTCAATGCGGCGGTGTATGCACTACAATTACTGCTTTACTGCTTTAACTCATGTTCTACTGCTTCTGCTTTAAATCATGTTTTACTGCTTTAACTCATATGTTCTTTACTGCTTTAACTCACATATTCATTAACATTACATACTAATAAATCAGTAAATCAGTAAATCCATAAAACATTTAGATGCTAGATCAATTTCTAGTATGCTTTTGTTTTGCTTTTTAAATTTTGACCACAATTGTGGCAAGGGTTCAAAGCTTCAACTCATTTTTTACTGCTTTAACTTTCTTTACTTTACTGTTTTAACTTTCTGCTTTATTGTTTTACTCATATAATTTATTAACATTATGTTTTTTTATTTTTTTTGTTTTAATGCTTTTTTTATTTATTTTATTATTATTTTTTTTTATTTACTTATTTTTATTATTTTTTATTATTTTATTTTTATTATATTCCGTTTCCATCATCATTCACTTCCATCGATTCCTTGCATCATCCAGTCCATTCCGTCCATGGTTTCCATTCCACCTGGATTCCCTGGATTCCACTGGATTCCTGGATTCCTTTTCGATTCCACCACCACTATAACTTGGTAAATAATTTATTAAAACATTTTTATGTTTTAATTAAACACATTCATTTATATTACTCATTCAAATATAACTTAAATTATTTCAGTTTCTTAAGACTTCTATAATAAATCAATCATTATCTTTGAGCAAAATTTATTATTAACTGTTAATACTTTTGTTTATAAATTTTATAACTATCAAGTTTAAAATAATTTTACTAAATTTTATAAATTTTATTAAAACATATATTTTACATAACCTTAAAAGCAATAAATCAGTAAATCAGTAAGGACAGCCCTAGCACCTCTCTACATCAAGCTATGCCACGTTTGTTCTATTGACTTACTGCTTTACATCATCTTTATCCATGTAATAAGTATAAAAAAAATAAGTTCTGCTCTGCTAACATAACATGTATTTTATTAAAATCATTCTAAGTTTTTATTTTATTTAAAAATAACAATTATTCACTTACATTTATATTATTCACTCGATGTTATCTAAAAATATTTTTCAAAGTTTTTTTAAATAATTCGGGTTTTCTTTATTATTATTATTATTATCTATGCATTGACAATCCATCACGAGAAAACACAACAGCCCACACTCCTTACAGATACGAAACTGACCTCTGTAAAATGTTGGAAATAACTACTTTAGGTCTAAATTTAGGATAATCCTTTTTTTTTTTTTTTTGTAACTCGGGGCGATTTAAGCCTAATTCAGGTCAAATATATTTCAAACTGACCTTTTTTCTGTAAAATGTGGTGCAATAACACGTTAGACTAAATTTAGGCTAGAATTTAAAGTTAAGCCTTTTTTGTACCCCGGGCTGATTTAAGTCTAATACCAGGTCAAAAGGTAATTCCCGTATAGACAAGACACCATTGTTATTATTATTTTTATAAATATATTTCAAGCTGAAACATCTGGATCGGTAAGGTCCTTTAAGCAGGTAAAAAAAGGAAATGTTTTCCTTACTTGTGATTGGTCGGGGGTAATCCTTATCTCTATATGACCTCGTATGTGGTCGAGAATTATTTTATCGTCTTTTGAAAATTAACTTTGTTCTTTAAGCTTGTATTTGAGCAGGTGTGTGTTTTATTATCTTTTAGACCCAAACTCATTTTAAAATCTTAGTCATTTTAGCTGTTAAGCGGTGCACAAGTTATCTGATTTGTATTAAAAGTGTTTTATTTTTTACTAAGTGTATATCATATTTATAATAAATACTTACATTGAGGAATAATTAATAATTTCACTAGAATAGAGAATAATTAATTCACTAGATTTATAGTAGATCACGTGAAGCCCAGCATAGCAATCACCAATTCGGGAATTACATTCCCAGATATGCTCGTAAAATGCATTAACATTTGGACATCCCATAATACCAAATTTATTCCTTTAATAAACTTTATAGTAAATATATATATATATATATATATATATATATATATATATATATATATATATATATATATATATATATATATATATATATATATAATATATATATATATATATATATATATATATATATATATATATATATATATATTGATGCAGACAGTGATGATGTGTGATGAACGTAAGTGTCTATGTGTATGTGTGAATAAAAGATATAGTGTATGTGTGTATAAGTGTAAGTGTAAGTGTCTATGGTAAGTGTAACTGTCTGCTTATAAGCTGAATCATCAATATAGGTGGTATCAAAAGATGAGAGGAACATCAAGATGGAGTCATCAAAGATGGGCAATAAAGCTGAGGTGCAGAAGTAAGTTATTAGGATTGAGGCATCAAGGCTGGGGCATCAAAGCTGAGGTATCAAGGGATTGAGGCGTCAAAAGCTGAGGCATCAAAGCTGAGACATCAAAGTTGAGAGGCATCAAAACTGAGACATCAAAGTTGAGGCATCAAAAGCTGAGACATCAAAGTTGAGGGATCAAAATATCGAGTGGGTGGGTGCGTATGTGTAAGTGTGTATGTGTGTGTGTGTGTAAATGTGTGTGTGTGTGTGTGTGTGAGTGCGTGCATGTGTGTTCTAAATAATAATAACAATAGGCATGAAGTAAATAACACTAAGTATAATAATAAAATAAAAATAAAATGTTTTAATAAATTATACGCTATATGTGTAAGTGGGTGTGCGTGTGAGTGTGTGTGTGTGTGTGTGTGTATGTGTGCGTGTTTGTGTATGTGTGTTCTAAATAATTAAATAATAGACATGAAGTAAATAACACTAAGTATAATAATAAAATAAAAATAAAATGTTTTAATAAATTATACGCTATATGTGTAAGTGAGTGTGCGTGTGAGTGTGTGTGTGTGTGTGTGTGTGTATGTGTGCGTGTTTGTGTATGCGTGTGTTCTAAATAATAATAACAATGGGCATGAAGTAAACACAACGTGTAATAATAAAAATAAAAAAAAATAAATGTTTTAATAAATTATACGTTATATGTGTAGTGAGTGTGTGTGTGTGTGTGTGTGTATGTGTGTGTGTGTGTGTGTGTGTGTGTGTGTGTGTGTGTGTGTGTGTGTGTGTGTGTGTGTGTGTGTGTGTGTGTATGCGTGTTCTAAATAATAATTCGTGCGGGAATATTGCGCCTGCGGGCGCACGCGGCGGGCGGGAACGCGGGAATATTGCGCCTGCGGGCGCGGCAGGCAGGGAACGCGGAAGTAATGTGCGCCTGCAGACGCCGCGAGCGAGCGGAACGCGGCAGGACACTTTCCAACGGGTGCGGGTTGGCTACTGCTTGCGGGTGGGGCTCATGCTGAGCCCTGATGGTTAGTTTATGAACTAGTGAATTATTATTATCTATTCTAGTGAAGTTAATTATTCGCAATGTAAGTATTTATTATAAATATGATATACATAGTAAAATAAAACACTTTTAATGCAAATCAGATAACTTTTGCACCGCTTAACAGCTAAAATGACTATGATTTAAAATGAGTTTGGGTCTAAAAGATAATAAAACACACACCTGCTCAAAATACAAGTTTAAGAACAAAGTTAATTTTCAAAAAGACGATAAAATAATTCTCGACAATCACATACGAGGTCATATAGAGATAAGGATTACCCGACCAATCACAAGTAAGGAAAACATTTCCTTTTAAATGATCTTACCGATCCAACATGTTTCAGTTTGAAATATATTTATAAAAATAATAATAACAATGATTCTTGTCTATACGGGAATTACCTTTTGACCTGGTATTAGGATTAAATTAGCCCGTCTACAAAAGGCTTAATCTAAATTTAGGCCTAAATTTAGGCCTAACGTGGTGTGCACCACATTTTACAGAAAAAGGTCAGTTTGAAATATATTTTGACCTGGAATTAGGCTTAAATCGCCCCGGGTTACAAAAAGGATTATCCTAAATTTAGACCTAAAGTAGTTATTTCAACACATTTTACAGAGAGGTCAGTTTCGTATCTGTAGCAGTGCGGGTTGTTGTGTTTTTCTCGTGATGGATTGTCAATGTGCATAGATAATAATATAATAAAGAAATCCGAATTATTTAAAAAAACTTTGAAATATTTTTAGATAACATCGAGGGAATAATATAAATGTAAGTGAATAATTGTTATTTTTAAATAAAAACTTAGAATGATTTTAATAAAATACATGTTATGTTAGCAGAGCAGAACTTATTTTGTTATTTTATACTTATTACATGGATAAAGATGATGTAAAGCAGTAAGTCAATAGAACAAAACGTGGCATAGCTTGATGTAGAGGGGTGCTAGGGGCTGTCCTTACTGATTTACTGATTTATTGCTTTAAGGTACGTAAAATATATGTTTTTAATAAAATTTCATAAAATTTTAGTAAAAGTTATTTTAAAACTTGATAGTTATAAAATTTATAAACAAAAAGTATTAACAGTTAATAATAAATTCTTTGTTCAAAGATAATGATTGATTTATTATAGAAGTTTTAAGAAACTTTGAAATAATTTTAGTTATATTTGAATGAGTAATATAAATGTACGTGTTTAATTAAAACATAAAATGTTTTAATAAATTATACGTTATATGTGTAAGTGTGTGTGTGTGTGTGTGTGTGTGTGTGTAAATCTGTGTGCAAGTGTAAGTAAATCTGTGTGTGAGTGTAAGTAAATCTGTGTGTGTGTAAGTAAATCTGTGTGTGAGTGTAAGTAAATCTGTGTGTGAGTGTAAGTTAAATCTGTGTGTGAGGTGTAAAGTGTAAATGTAGAGGTGTCTATGGACATGTAAAGTGTCATAGTGATGTGTGTATAGAAGTATCATAGTGAATGTGTGTATAGGTATGTGTATGTATGTGTGCGTGTGTGTGTGTGACCGCGTGTGTATAAGTGTAAATGTAAAATCTATGGATAAATGTAAGTGTCATGAGTGAATGTGTGTATAAAGTGTCATGTGTGTATGTGTATAAGTGTGGTAAGTGTGTGTGTGTGTGTGTGTGTGTGTGTGTGTGTGTGTGTGTATGTGTGTTCTAAATAATAATAACAATAGGCATCTAAGTATAATAAAATAAAATCGTAAATAAAAATAATAAAATAAATAAAGCTCGTCCGTATTGCTCATCTCGGGGTCACGTAAAGGTCCGTGTAAATGAAAATAAAAGCAGTAAAGCAGAAAGTTAAAGCAGTAAAGCAGAAAGTTAAAGCAGTAAAACAGAAGGTTAAAGCAGTAAAGCAGTAAAACAAAAGCATACTAACCCCCTTGGTGTTAGGTCACACCTCTATTGATTTACTGATTTACTGATTTAAGGTATGTAATGTTAATGAATATGTGAGTTAAAGCAGTAAAACATATGAGTTAAAGCAGTAAAACATGAGTTAAAGCAGTAAAACATATGAGTTAAAGCAGTAAAGCAGTAAAACAAAAGCATACTAATCCCCTAGGTGTTAGGTAACACCTCTATTGATTTACTGATTTACTGCTTTAAGGTATGTAATGTTAATAAATATGTGTGAGTTAAGCAGTAAAACATATGAGTTGAAGCAGTAAAACATATGAGTTAAAGCAGTAAAACAGAAAGTTAAAGCAGTAAAACAGAAAGTTAAAGCAGTAAAACATGAGTTAAAGCAGTAAAGCAGAAAGTTAAAGCAGTAAAGCAGAAAGTTAAAGCAGTAAAGCAGTAAAACAAAAGCATACTAATCCCCTCTTGGTGTTAGGTAACACCTTTATTGATTTACTGATTTACTGCTTTAAGGTATGCAATGTTAATGTTTAATAAAATTTCGTACAGTTGTAGTAAAATAAAATGTTTTATAAATACCAGACACTCTGGTTTTTAAATGTTTATTTACAATTTTTTAAAAATTTATAAATTAAAAAGTATTAAGTAAAAAGTATTAAGTAAAAATAATGTTAATAAATATATATGTGTTAAATAATAGGTCTGTGTGAGTTACAGTTTTAGGTTCACAGAAAATGTTTTTAATAAAAAATGTTTAAGTATGAAATAAAAATGAATGACTCATAGTATATTTGAAAAGAAATTCTTTGAAATGTTTAAGTATGAAATAAAAATGAATGACTTATAGTATATATATTTTTCATTCGCGCGGGAATATTGCGCCTGCGGGCGCACGCGGCGGGCGGGAACGCGGAAATATTGCGCCTGCGGGGCAGCTTATGATCTAGAGGTAGACAAAAGATGAGTCATCAAAGATGAATCATCAATATAGGTGGTATCAAAGATGACTTCGTCAAAGATGAGTCATCAAAGATGAGGCAACAAAATTGAGCTTCGAGTGTGTGAGTGTAAGTGTAAGTGTACCTGTGCGTGTGAGTGTAAGTGTATATAGGCTAGTGTAAGTGTCTATAGCGAGTGTAGTGTGCATAAGTGTTAGAAAAAGACTAACTCTTGGTAGGAAGCATCCTAGCAACTTTTAATATACACCAATCATTCCTTATTACCTAGGGGTAGACGCCCATATTAGGGCTATTCTAGGGGAGGCTAGAAAGGCTTGAAAAAAGTGGCTTATGTGGCACTCACTTGGCACTATGTGGCACTCACTTGGCACTCATTTGGCACTCACTTGGCACTCATTGGCACTCACTTGGCACTCATTGGCACTCACCTGGCACTCACCTGGCACTCATCTAATACTCATAGAACACTAATAGAACATCACTAGATACTTCTTACGGTGATTGGGAACCATCAAAGCCGATCGAAAATTAGGATGGGTCAAAATTGACCCATGGTACATGACAGGGACAAGGCTGAAATATCATGGTCAAACAAGGTTAAGACATCAAAAGGGCTAAGCCCCTAAAGGAGGATCAAATTAACGTGGGTCAAATTTGACCCATGGTATATGACAAGGTTAAAGCCAAAAATATCATGGTCAAACAAAGTTAAGACATCAAAAAAGTATAGGGCTAAGCCCCTAAAGGAAGATCAAAATTACCGTGGGCAAAATTGACCCATGGAATACCAAGGGTAGCCAAAATTACCGTTAGGTCAAAATTGACCCATGGAGGACCAAAGGGGGTAACCAAAAATTAACGTGGGCCAAAATGACCCACGGAAGATCAAAGGGTATCAAAATTACCGTCAGATAAAAAATGGCCCACGGTCCAGCAAATGAGGGGGGCGTAAAATAGGGGAATCAATACGTACAACGGTTGCGCTAACACGCAACCGTTTGGCGCAACCCTTCTTCGAAGGGTTGCCAAAAATTAGGGTTGCCAAAATTAGGGTTGCCAAAATTAGGGTTGCCCAAAAATTTGGGTTCTCAAAAGTGGGGTTGCCTAAAAATTAGGGTTGCCAAAAAATTAGGGTTCATAAAGTAGGGTTCTCCAAGAATTAGGGTTGCCCGAAAACCGTGAATGATATGGAAAAGAACAAAACGAGCAAAGCCGTGAGTAAATACCGACATGGCGTTTCAAACTGTCAATATCATGATCAAACTAGTAAAATTTCCCATCAAAAGGCTAGCGAAGGACAAATACCGTGAGCAAAACCCCAGTCATCAGAAGTATATCCATGCAACGGTGCTGACGCACCAGCTCGTTAACACACCCTTTCTTCGAAGAGATATGCATTCGGGTTGCCAGAAAGCTCAGTCCGTCGATCAGGTCAAGGCGTCAGAGACAGTAAATCTCCCTCAAATGGCACAATCGAAAAAAGTCAAACAGTAAAATAGGTTATCATTTTACCCAAGTGAACCCCAATATGGAGTAAGAAACAGGGTAGTCAGCCACGGTCCAAAATTCCTCTCCTGATAATGAAGAGCCAAGACCTATTTGGGGTGGGGGGGAGGAATGTTGTTGTAGATGTCATTATAAAGTATGGCTGGTGAGGAGGGGGGATATTTTAGTCTGTGTTGGGGGGGGGTTGGAGAGGATTTGGTGGCATGGATGGGTTGGATTGAGTGTTTTCTGAAAAAATTGTGTCCCTACCATCTTCAAGTGGGCAGGGATGGGAAGGATGTGTGTCTCGTCATGTAAATGCTGGATGGGGGTTGTTTTGGTACATCCAGTGATTATTCTAAGGGCAGTGTTTTGTGTAACTTGCAATTTATTTAAGTTAGTTGTGATAGTGCTTGCCAAGAACCATGCGGGGAGGCATTGTTTATATTAGTTCTGAGTTGTTTGTAGATTGTGGTAAGGGTGTGTTTTCTGTCGCTGAAGTTGTGTTGGGAGAGAGTTCGGAGGGTGTTTAATTTCCGTTGGGTTGAGAAAGTAATTTGGTCGATGTGGGGGGAGAAAGTCAAATGCGTGTGTGTCGTATGTGAGTCCTAATATTTTTGGGGTTTTATTTAGGGGAAGGGGGTTGTTGTTCAAGTAGACTATTGGGTGGAGTGAGGATTGGTGGCGGTCAGTGGTTAGGAGGGTAATGGAGGATTTAAGGGGGGAAGCTGTCATTCTATTGGTGAGTAGCCAAGTTTCTAATAATTGTAGGTATTCTTGGGTGTGCTGGGTGGCTGTGTTTACAAGTGGATGTTGGGAAATGAGACTGATGTCGTCTGCGTAAGTAATTAGTTTGGTGGATTGGTTGGTAGGGGGGGGGGGCAGATCTGCTGTAAAGAGATTGAAGAGGAATGGAGAGAGAATGGCACCCTGTGGTACGCCGTTTTGCAGTTTGATGGAGTGTGAGAGGGTGTTTTATGGAGGGCTTTAACATATCTATTGGTAAGGGTTTGAAAGCCACTTTTTATCATTGTTTTCTAGGGGGGATTGAAGAATTTTTTTGTATAAGGATATATGTGGGGACAGTGTCAAAGGCTTTGTTAATGTCGATGGCTGTAAGTATGGATCTGTGTGATGGGGATTGGTTGAAGCCATTAATTATGTGTTGTATGAGGGAGGTGAGGGCTGTTGTTGTTGAATGATTGCCTTTAAATCCATGTTGGAATTCTGGGAGGGTGATGTGTGGGGATATTTTTTAATATTAGTTTCTAAAGCAGTTTGCTGATGGTGGAAGAGAGATTGGGCGATGGGAGGATGGGGAATTAGGGTCTTTTTTAGGTTTCAGTTTTGGGATATGGAAATACTATTTACAAATTAGAATAAATATATATATATATATTTATATAATTATATTTATAAAAAATAAAAATATATATATATATATATATATATATATATATATATATATATATATATATATATATATATATATATATATATATATATATATATATATATATATATATATATATATATATATATATATATATATGGCTTTTATATCGCATGTTACTCCAGCGAGAGATTTTTTCAAAAATATGAGAAAATGAGCATTTATGAAAGGGATTTTTTTAACCAATGAACATTAAGAAAATTGTTATTAAATGAGAATTCTGTAATTAAATTTTCTGAAAGTTGCCTATCTAACTGTAACCTATTATTTCAACGTAGCAAACTTAAATATGGTGAAATTCTAGAAATAGTGTATTTATTTTCAAATTTTATTTCCCACACCTTTTTTCTCACAAAAAAAATTTCTGTAGTAAAATACGATATAATATTAATATATATATATATATATATATATATATATATATATATATATATATATATA
>JABUQX010140336.1:17500-20000 GCA_015478945.1 Trachelipus rathkii
ACAGAAACATTACAAAAAACAACACTCAATGCATTTATACAGTACCGTGCAACAATTGTGATCTAATCTACGTTGGTGAAACTCACGATTTTGATAGAAGAGCATATCAACATCGTTATGATTTAAGAATAGACAACAGAAATTCAGCCCTCACTGATCATAGAACAACCTGCGACCATAGCATTAATATAGGAAGGATGACACCATATATATATATATATATATATATATATATATATATATATATATATATATATATATATATATATATATATATATATATATATATATATATATATATATATAGTATATATATATATATATATATATATATATATATATAAAATCAACAAAAAAGAAGAATAGTAGAGTCATACTGTATAAGAAACACAAAGAATTTTAATAAACAGGAAGGCGAAATAAAAATAGATTTTCTCCAAAATTCATTGATGAGTTCGACGCAATACTACAAAAAATTGGACAAAAAAATAACCAACCAAAATTAATTCATGGATAGCTAACATAGAAGAAACTTCAGATTCAGTAAAAATTACACTTGAAGAAGGTTCCATTAAAAAAATTAGGAACGAAAGCTAGTGTTATAATAACTATGTTTTTATTTTGTTTTAATATGTGTAATTATCAATAAAACTTTGAAATAAATCTCGTGTGTTGATATACTTAAGGGCTAATTAATATATATATATATATATATATATAATATATATATATATATATATATATATATATATAATTATATATATATATATATATATATATATATATATATATATATATATATATATATATATATATATATATATATATATATATATATATATATATATATATATATATATATATATATATATATATATATATAGCAGAGATTACTCTATATATATATATATATATATATATATATATATATATATATATATATATATATATATATATATATATATATATATATATTTATATATATATATATATATATATATATATATATATTTTCCTTTATATCTTTATAGTTTTAGCATATCGATCTATATTAAGTAAAAATAAAATAAAAAAAAGGGGGCATACTACGAGAAAAACAAGGGAGATGGCTGTTATTATGGTCCACTATTCACGAAAGGACTTTCAAACTGATTTTCAAACCATTTTGAAGATAGTTGTTAAAATTTCGAAAATTTATGAAACTCTCTACGAATACTTATGAAACAGAATATTTGAACGAAAAGGAAAAGAAAAGAAAGGAATAAAGTCTTTAGTTTTATGACTCGAGGATCGTTGGTCAAAAAAAAAAAAAATCGAAACATTCTGAATGATAGGGAAACAGATATTTGAAGATAAAAAAAAAGCAAAAAGAAATACAAGATGAGAAGAGAGGATGTGATTTTGTATTTTATGGTAAGAGAAAATATTGTGGCTCTAATACCAGTGAAGGTTTTAACAAAAAAGAAATTCTTAAAAAAAAAATTTCTACATACCCAGAGAATGTGAGTGAAAAAATCAAGACAATATGGTTTTTAACCGTGACGAAATAAATAAATAAAACCTTTATTTCCTGTCTAGAGAATAAAAAAAAAAGAAAACGAAACATTATCTCCAAGACTAATGAGAAACTACAGTTTGTAATAGAAAAAGAAAGAAAGAGAAGAAAAAATGAAAAACAGGACTGGGAATGGTTTGCTGTAAGATCTTTCATTCTGGAGGAGTATATGGGAGTCGTAAAGCAGTTTAGTGTAAGTGGATTATGAAGAAAATGAAGAGATTACTTTTAGTGTATGGTGAGGGTGGGGAGAGAGACAGATAAAATGGACAAAGAGAGGGGGTGGGTGGAGGTGGTTTAGAGAATAGTAAAAAAATAATACGTAGGATTCTATCCTAAGTCTTATTTCGAATTTGACATGCATATCTATTGTATACATGTAATAGAAAATCTGAGATGGAAATTTAGAGTTTCATATATATATATATATATATATATATATATATATATATATATATATATATATATATATATATATATATATATATATATATATATATATATTATTATTATTATATTATATATATATAATTATTATTATTATTGCTTATATTATATACATATTATTATTATAAATCATTTATATACTAATATTAGATAAAATAATGCTATTATTATAACTATAATTATATATATTATTATTATTACTATGTTTTATTACATATTGCTATTATTATTGGTTATTGATTTATTGAAGATATATATATATATTATATTATTATATATATATATTATATATATTATTACATATTATATATATATTATTATTATTATATATATATATTATTATTATTATTATTATTATATATATACATATACATATATTATTATTATTATATACATACATATATATTACATATTATATATTAATTATATTATATTATTATGTATATATATATTATTACATATATGTTTTGAAAATTTCAAGCTCAAATAAAAGTCGTA
>JABUQX010140336.1:22500-25462 GCA_015478945.1 Trachelipus rathkii
TAATATGTCCAACTATAACTTATTTCATAATTTCCGTCTAAGGGTGGAGTAACATGTGCCTATGTTAACATAAACACTCCTGTAACGTCTCGAGAATCTGAATCTCCTAATTTCGATGTTCTATGGCTTAAAATCTTTCTCCTTCTGCTACAATAATCTTGTGCTTCTTCAGAACAGATTTCCACGCCTTTTTTGAATATCTTACTACTTCTCACGAGACTGTTCTATCTTCCAAATACTGAGGGTCCTCTATTTAGGGGATTTCAATGTACATAACACTGAATGGTTGGGGTCCTCACATACTGATTTAGGTGGGGAGGCCGGAAATCGTCCAGCATTCTCAACTGATCTGGAGCAACTAATTAAAGAACCACACACATTCGGATCGTCTAACCAATTCTTGAACGCGGCCTGTTTTGCCTGGTTCTTCTCTCTTAAAATACCTGGCAACCTATCAGTGGAAATCTGACCACAACCTTATATCTCTTAATTTTACTATCTCTCTCCAACAGCTCCATCCTGCCCTATGGTTTTTTTCTGGCACTTTGATCGGCCGGTGGGGGGGGGCTTTTGCGTTGCTTCTACGCTAACAATATATTGGAATGACTGCTTTGTCTCTGGTGCTGACTTCTGCCGATAAGGTGGGAGCTGCAATCGTTGATGGGATGAGCAGGGTCATTCCTTCTTCGAATAAATCTTTCTCTCCTCATAATCCATGGGTTGCAGTCAGTGGCGTTTATACAGCCGTTGAACGAGACAAGAGCATCGAGTGAAGAAAAATTCTCGTTTCCTGTATCACTCTTGCTAATTTCATTCTTAGCAATCGTTGCAGGGATACTCTTCGACGAGCAAAGCGAGCTTTCATCAAAAGAAAGTGCGCTAACCTCCTTCGTTCTCCTACCAAATCTTTCTGGGCTCTTGCCAAAAACATCTCTAACAACTTCTGTAAATCTGTAAACGCCTCTTATTCATGCGGTGGTTTATTTGCTAATTCTCCCAGCCAGAAAGGCCAATCTCTTCGGCCTCCCTATTTTCCTCTAACAACCCTGGACGATTCTGGCATTCCTCATCCTCCTCCTTCTCCTCTCAGATGTCATATGCCTTTGCCTGTGATTACATTCGATCAGGTGCACCTGCAATCTACGAACGTTAGGAAGGTGGGTGGCCCGGATGGCATTCCTCCCGAGGGATTTTGAGGGGTGTGTGGTGGGCCTCTCAGTTTCCTTCCTCTATGTCTCAATACTTAACACTTTCCTCAGTGTTGGAAGCACACACATGTCCAACCGATTCGAAAAAAGGAAGCCGCTCTGATCCCTTTAACTATCGCTTCCTTGGCTCTCGCGTGGTTTGTCTGAATCTTTGAAACTCTCAACTCCTCCATTTCTTAGATTATCTGGAATCTCATTCACTTCTTTCCGATCGCCAATTATGGCTTTCGGCGTTCAAGGTCTACTGGCGATATACTTTCCCCCCTATCTTACTGATTTATGGTTTCCGCTCCTAGGAACTACGGGGAGACTTGCGTGGTGGCGCTTGATATATCAAAGCATTTGACCGGGTATAGCGCAGCGTCACTGCTTTCCTCAACCGCTTTGCTTTTCGGGTTCCCTCCTTTTCTTCTTCTTATGTCCTAGTTTTCTCTCAAATTGATCCAAAGGTATTGTCTGTTCACGCGACATTTTCTTCTTTTTTGTTAATTATGGGTTGTTTTCCTCAGGGGTTCTGTCTTATCTCCTACTTTATTCTTACTTTTCATTAACGGTCTTCTCAGCCCCACACATCTAACTCTATCCACTCGTATGCCGATGAGCTCGACCCTTCATTCTTCAACTCATTTCAATTCTGCTCCTCTTTTACTTCAGTGCCTCTCGTCTCAATATTCTCGTTTAAATTCCTGCTCATCTGGAAAAGATTTTCCGGTAGGATCGCTTCTCAGCATTGTGAAATTCAGCTCTGTATAAGCTTAACTACTTCGAATCTACCTCTGTAAAACACCATCCAACTTTCCTATCTCCTTCGACGGTTCTCGTCTCTCCTGTTGATTAATATAAACATCCTTGGCCTTAACATAAATACAAAAAATGTCTTGGAAACCTCCCATCAACGTTTGCTAGGGCGGCCTCAAAACTGGGGTTCTGTTTAGACTGCGAGAGTTTTTTTCCTCTTCTCAGGTTGGCTTCCCAGCTATACAAGGGGCCTCATCCGCCCTTGTATGAAGTACCTACTCTCATATCTGGGGGGGGGGCTCTGGTTTCACCCGGCTTTTTGGACAGGGTCGAGTCAACGGCAAAAAGGCTTATAAACTGTTCCGTACCTTCCACTTCACTTGACCCTCTATCTTTGCGGCGCGATGTTGGTGCTTTATCTCTTTCTATAGGTACCGCAGCGGCAGGTGCTCCACCTTTTCGACGTCCTCGTAGCACAAGGGGTGCTGTGTCTGCGCATGAGTTTTGTGTGGATATTGGCAACCCCAGGCTAGTTCGCTGCGGTTTGCTTCTTTCCATGCTTCTGTTCTGTGGAATTCTCTTCATCTTCTGTGTTTCCTGCTGATATCTCCCTCACTTTAAGGCCTGCGTCTGTGCTCATCTGCGTAATTTGCGTTAGTTATTGTACTTCTGAGGGCGTGTAGCACCCCCCTCCTTGGATAGGGCTTCGCCCGTGAGTGGGTAATTGACAATGCAAAAAAAAAATACGCGTTGCTTTTTTTTTTTTGGTTGGAGATAGTCCAGTGGTAAGCATCGGGTATATCGTCCTCATTCAACATGGCTGATGGTTTCAATCGGAGAAGGCAGTAACTTCTTTACCTTCCAATATGTGTTTTCTTTCTTTTATATATATATATATCATATATATCATAATATAATATATATATATATATACCATACCTAATATATATATCATATAACTCTTCCTCTACTATATTTATATATATATATATCGGTCGTTTCGTGAACGGGCGGGT
>JABUQX010140338.1:0-15000 GCA_015478945.1 Trachelipus rathkii
GATTTTATTCATTATGTAGATTTAAAAAAAAATTGGCTTGAGCGTAACTGGAAGGGGATAATCGACATGAGCCTTCATATATATATATATATATATATATATATATATATATATATATATATATATATATATATATATATATATATAAATAATAACATAATAACCAATAACTATGCTAACAACAACTGCTATATATGCTAACTGCTGCTTCCAACAATATATATGTATATATATATATATATATATATATATATATATATATATATATATATATATATATATATATATATATATATATATATATATATATATATATAACTCATATATATATATATATGTATAATAATATATATATATGTATATATATGTATAACTATAATAATAATATTAATAATATGTATGTATGTATATATGTATGTAATAATAATAATATATATATATATGTATGTATAACAACTGCTATAATATATACTCTTAATATATATAATAATATAATATATATATAATAATAATATAATAATAATAATAATAATATAATATATATATATATATATGTAATATATATATATAATATAATAATAATATATATAATAATATAATAATAATATAATAATAATATATAATAATGTAATAATAATAATAATAATATATATATATATAATAATATATATATATCTTAATATAACAATATTGTAGTAATATATGTATGTATATGGCATATGTAATATAATATATGTAGCATAACAAATGTATAACAATATAATAGCCAATAACCAATGTATAGCCAATACCATATGTAATAATAATAATAATAATATGTAATAATAATAATAACTGTATATTTCTTAATAATATATATATAATATAATAACCAACATCTTCGATGTAATATTAATAATAATAATAATAATAATAATAATAATAATATAATAATAATAATATTTATATATACATGTATATATATATGTGTATATAACAACCAATAATAATAATAATAATATATGTATAACTATATATATATGTATATAATAATAATAACATATATATATATATATAACAATAATAATAAAATAATATATGTATGGCATATGTAATATATTATATATATATAATATATATATGTATATATGTAATATGTATATATATATAATAATAGCTAATAATAATATAATATAATAATAATATATATATATATGTAATAATAATAATAATATAATAATAATAATAATAATATATATATAACTTTATAGTTAAGTAACTTTTTCATATATATATATAATAATATAATATATATATATAATAATAATAATAATAATATATATAATAATAATAATATGTAATAATAATAATAATAATAATAGCCAATAATAATAATAATAACCAATAACATGCTGTATATATATAATAATAATAACCATATAATATCTAACTCTTCTATATATAATAATATATATATAATATATATATAACTAAATAATAATATATATATATATATATATATATATATATATGTAACTATATATATATATATATATAATAATATATATATATATATATATATATATATATATATATATAGATATATAAAAACGATATATATTTAAATATTACCTTAAATAACATAATAATATATATATATATATATATATATACAACATTTATTTATTATATATATAACTTACCCAGATATATTATTTTATAAAAACTGTTTAGGAAAAGTGTCTAACAATACACCAAAATTTCATGATGATACCATCATTGTGAATATGCGTATAATTTGATTGAAATTAGCAAATATAGTTTGCGCTGAAGAGTAGTGAAAAAATTTAAAAATCTTTGCCATAAATCAGTAAAAAAGTTTACTCAAATTCGTTCTTAAATCCTTTCTCTTCAAACATTTCTCTTCAAGTAGTCAAAAGAAGGCTCATTGAATTCCTAAATAACGGTAATAATGATAATGGTAATTATAATGAGCTGACAATAATAATATTAATAATAATAATAATAATAATAATAATAATAATAATAATAATAATAATAATAATAATAATAATAATAATAATAATAATAATAACTATAATAATAATAATAATAATAATAATAATAATAATAATAATAATAATAATAATAATAATAATAATAATAATAATAATAATAATAATAATAATAATAATAATAATAATAATAATAATATTAATAATAATAATAATAATAATAATAATAATAATAATAATAATAATAATAATAATAATAATAATAATAATAATAATAATAATAATAATAATAATAATAATAATAATAATTAGTGGTATTATTAGACAAGAGTATAATATTATCAAAATGGAGCTTCACGCACATTGTATATAGGAGTCTATATATTAGTATATAAGGTGATTGTAAATGTATTATGTTTGCCATTCTTAATAATTATATTGCTGAACGAAGTTGACTTTGAGCCTACAAGCTATCCGGGCAAGAAAAGCAAGAGAAGCGGCAGTATGAAAAGGAATGGACTGGGGATTGCTGCTGTCGTCAAGCCTTTCGACGGAGAAGGAGACAGCGATTCGTGGCTGCTGATCGATCAGGAGGGCGTGTGGTATTATTAGACAAGAGTATAATATTATCAAAATGGAGCTTCACGCACATTGTATATAGGAGTCTATATATTAGTATATAAGGTGATTATAAATGTATTATGTTTGCCATTCTTAATAAATACATTGCTTAAGTGAGTAGTCTTTGAGCCTACAATAATAATATAATAATCACATGCTTCAATTGGAAAGCTTTTGACGTAGAAATCAAAATGATAAAATAAAATTTAAATAACTTCAATTATCCCATCATTAATCACCATAATGGATAATTTGAACAAAATCTTCATGAAACTTTATACACTCTAAGCAAAAAACTAATAATATTATACTAATAAAATTTTATTTCAAGACATTCAAAGATGTGAACTTTTAAAAAGATAAAAAGTTTGTAAAGAATTATCTAATAGGACTTATAGAAGTTATCTCACAGCAAATTAGATGTAAAATTATATTGTCTAAAGAAACCCTTTTTCTTTATTTTTCACTCTTCGGTGGGCAAGGGTCCGGAGCCTACCAAATCCCATCGGAGTTATGGAGATTGAGCATAGAGGTTAAGTCTGGGGTAAGAGTAGGAGAGTTGGACAGAGAGCGGATGAGTCTATGTGGAAAAACGAAAAGTACGATTTCTCCTCAAAGGAGGAGGTGAGAGAGAGAGAGAGAGAGAGAGAGAGAGAGAGAGAGAGAGAGAGAGAGAGAGAGAGAGAGAGAGAGAGAGAGAGAGAGAGAGAGAGAGAGAGAGAGAGAGAGAGAGAGAGAGAGAGAGAGAGAGAGAGAGAGAGAGAGAGAGAGAGAGAGAGAGAGAGAGAGAGAGAGAGAGAGAGTTCTCCTCAAAGGAGGAGGACTAGACTAGAGAGTTCAGAAGGTAATTATCCATTGAAATTGCGAGTATAAGAAGGTCACGTGATGCAACAGTTCGATGGCTAGAAAGAGATTGGAGAGAGTTAATGAGAGTGAGAGAGTTAATAAATGGAAAATCCCTTGACTGTACCTTATCAAGGAGAACAGTGTGCGTAGAATCATCCAAGCTATGTGAAGCATATCCCATACAAGGGTGAAAAACGTGCCTATACAGAGCAAGCACCTTTGGTGGGTAAAAGAAGTCTCGATGGCACCTCAGAGCAAACATGATCTTTGAAGCCTGTTTAGAAAGAGAAGAAATGTGATCTTTACCATTAAGATAACGAGAAAAAGAAACTACATGAATATTAAAAACAGAGGATGGTTTGAGTTGTGTGTTTTCGAAGAAGGTATAATTGTTGTTTGGAAGATTTGGCGAGTAGTTAGATAACGAAACTGTGTTTGGGGACATTCAAAACTACAACGTTTTATTTTTGCTTCAATTACATATACGAAAATGATCAGAGGTCAGCTGCTCCAAGACCACCATCCAGAAATGAGTTAATTATAATAGAGGGAAGGTTAATAATGAATATCATTAAAAAAATTGGGATATGACGGAACCTTAAGAAATACCACTATTAAAAGACCTAAAGGGTGAATGGTGCCCATCTACAGCAACTGCATAGAAATTTAGAAATCAAAATTTTGTGCCAGACTCTGTTGAATGCTTTCGATATGTCTAGGCAATAGATTCCCCGAAATGCAGAATAGAGGAGGACCAGGAATCAGTGAAAAGAGAAAAAAGATTAATAGTAAAGCGCTTCTTTTTAATGATATTCTTTCAATCAGAGAATAGATTAGAAGAAATAAGGTAATTCTAAATCTTCCTCTTAAGGATAGGTTCGAAAACATTGGAAAACATAAAGATTAAAAAAGCAATAGGAAGATATTTAGGAAGTTAAGAGGAGTCTCCGTTTTTCGGCATAGACTGAATGAGCTTACATTTAAAGTAAGAAGGAAAGTTCGAAATGGGAAGACGGAGGCGAAACATTTTACCAAGGCATGGAGCAAGCTCAGAAGGACATGTTTTGAAAACCATGGGGGTAGTACCATCAGGACCATTCGTCTTCTTAGTGTTAAGGTTGTGGAGAAGGAGGTATTGGTCCAGAATCGTCAAGAGTGGAATTAGTAGTGAAAGTTTGAACCAAGAGTTCGTTTGTAGCAGAAATTGCCTAACAACTAGGAATAACTTTAAATCTGACCATCAGGATGTTGTGTACTAGTTCCATTGGTCTGAGTCAGACTTTACGTAAACATATATTGGTTACACATCTAAAGAATTGTCTGAAAGAACATACCAACAAAGGTCTAAACCTAGAAAAGTTCATAAATACTTCCGTTTGGGGCAAAACTTAATATCCATAATATATATATATATATATATATATATATATGTTTTTATATATATATACTTATATATATATATATATGCTATATATATATAACAATTAATAAATATTTCTGTTTAAAATATATATATATATATATATATATATATATATATATATATATATATATATGAAAACTAAAAAAATAAGGGTAAAATTAAAATCATATTGAGGAAAAATTGTTAACACTTTTATGTCAAAAACTATGTTTAGAATGTCAAAAAGCTGTGAAGTCAGAAAAGTAGAATTTATATATCTTTATATATATATATATATATATATATATATATATATATATATATATATATATATATATATATATATATATATATATATATATATATATATATATATATATGCTCTTATCTATATATATATATATATATATATATTATATATATATATATATATATATATGCTAATATATATATATATATATATATATAAGGACCTGTTATGTTTTACGACTCCGTCAGTTTTTGATATTTTTTTTTTTTCATATATCTCGAGTATATGATCCTAACAATCAATTTAAGTGGACGGACATGATTCAAAAATATATATAGGACCTGTTACGTTTAACGCTCCGTCAGTTTTAATTCTTTTTTTTTTTTTTTCTTCAAGGAATACCCAAGGAGTAAGCCACAAAGGTATGGCAGGAGTCAGGGTCTCTCGGCCTTCCGGGAACGACGGGGTAGGACTATTCCCCCCCCCGAGGTCTCGGAACCCCCGCTCTTTGGTATTTTGGGTGTCGCGGGGGGGTTCCTCCGCCCTCCCCTACGGGGTATGGAAAACGTCCCCCCTCTGTTCCCCGTCGGCTCGAGCCCCCTACTTTGCCGTGTAATACCTTTACAAATTTTATTTTTAATAATTGTTATTATTAAAAATAATAATAAAAAAATTAATATTAATTTTGTCATTTTCCTAACTAAACTTTTCGAGGATTCCAAAAATGTATTTATTTTAACTATAGCTATAGTACTTTTAAAGATAAAAAAAATACCGTATTACTTATTTGTTCACATTTTCCAAACTAAAATTTTACCAGGATTTCAACAATGTAATTATTTTAACTGTATGTATAGTAGTTTTCAATATATGTCTTTTGTGATTTTGTCTTTGAAAGTGCAACTATATATATATATATATATATATATATATATATATATATATATATATATATATATATATATATATATATATATACTCTTATATATATATATATATAACAACATATATATATATATGTATATATATATATATACAGTATTCTTTATATATATATATATATATATATATATATATATATATATAATATATATATATATATATATATATATATATATATTTATATATATATATATATATATATATAATAATAACTAATAATATATATATATATATATATATATATATATATATATATATCTTCAATAAAAATATAATTAATAAAAAACACTTTAGATCAAAATCTTCCCACAAATTCACACAAAACGCCTTGAAAACCTTTCATAAAAAATAACATCCTAAATATAAAAATAATAAGCGATAAAATTATGTTAATGATTAAATAAGTTTAATGATACACAACAAAGAGACAAAAGAAACGACAATGAAGAGAATAAAATGAAAATAAAAAAAGGACAAATTAAAACCTCTTTATATATTTTTTGAGCTCCACACCTCAACAAAAACTCGGTAGGGTAAAGTAAAATTTTTCCTAAAATATGTTAGGGTAAAATAGGGGATTTTGTGATATAAGAATTTGTGAATATATATATATATATATATATATATACATATATATACATATATATATATATATATATATATATATATATATATATATATATATACTAATATATAACCTATATATATATATATATATATATATATATATATATATATATATATATATATATATATATATATATTATGGCACACTAAACGTGTCAGGAGAAAAAAATCTAAAACTTCAAAAGGTAACATAAATTTAAACATTACTTTTCACCTCATTCAGCTTCACATTTTTAGCTGAATGAAGTGAACACTAACTTTTACGAAACATCTTGCAATATTAATTAATTTCATCCTACTTATTAGAGTTTTAGAACTATATATATATATATATATATATATATATATATATATATATATATATATATATATATATATATAATATCAGCTCTTAAAAGATATACATAATAAGTATATATGTATGAATGTAATATAATAGTATATAACATGTATGTAATATGTAGTATCATAATGTTGCCTTATATGGAGTATGTAACAACAGCAATATGTATCAGCTAATATTATCTTCAATAATAACCAATATGTATGTAATATGTATATAATATAATAATATATATATATATATGAGACAAGAAAAGAAAAATAATAACAAGGGTATTAGATATATAATAGTAATAAAACTAACAAGAGTAATTGATATATAATATATATATCAACTCCATATAATAATATACGTAATACAACTCTTAATAATAATAATAATATAATAATAATATGTATATATATGCTATATAACTATATATGCTATGCTCTATATATATATAGTATAGTATATATATATATATATATTTATATAAGGAATATGTATTTTGGGGATGAGTTTATTAGCAAGGAGGAAGTAATGGGTAGAGTGAGAAAGTTGAAGAATGGTAAATCTGCAGGTATAGATGAAATTACTGGTAAAATGATCAAGAACGGAGGCGAGATGGTGATTGATTGGATCTGGAAGTTGTGTAATAAAGCGTTTATGAGGGTATAGTTCCGAGGGATTGGAGGTGAGCAGTAGTAATAGTACCCTTATATAAGGGTAAGGGAGATAAAGGGAACTGTAGAAATTATAGGGGAATTAGTTTATTGATTGTTGTAGGGAAGATAAATGCTCGTATTTTGGTCGAAAGAGTGGGTCGAGTGACTGAAGGACTGATTGGTAAAGAACAAGGTGCGTTTAGGAGTGGTAGAGGATGTGTGGATCAAATCCTTACATTGAAGCAAATGATTGAGAAAATGAGGGAGAAGAAGAATAAATTGTATTTAGGTTTTATGGATTTACAACAGGCGTAGGATAGGGTTAATTGGGAAGCTCTATGGCAGGTGTTAATGATATATGGTGTTGGTGGTTGGCATCTGAATAGAATCAAAAGTATGTATGACGATAGTGAGGCGTGTGTAAGAATAAATGGTGTCAAAAGTGATTGGTTTAGTATTACTATTGGAGTGAGGCAGGGTTGTGCTGTCTCCTTGGTTATTCAATTTGTATATGGATGGGGTTATGAAAGAATTAGAGATGGGGGTGGCAGAAAATGGTGTCAGAATGATGGAGAATTGAGATGAGTGGAAGGTGCCCTACCTATTATATGCGGATGATTTGGTTTTCTGTGGCGAATCTGAAGAGAGTTTGGGAGGATTGGTGGAGAGATTTGGCACGTTGTGTAAAAGGAGGGGTTTGAAAGTAAACGTAGATAAGAGTAAGGTTATGGTTGTGAGTGAGGACAATCCTCAGTGTGAAGTTATGTTAGATGGTGAACAGCTGAAAAAAGTGTCTGAGTTCAAATATTTAGGGTATATGTTGGATGAGAAGGGAACAGATAATGCAGAGTGTAGTAGCAAAGTTGTGAATGGCAGGAAGGTGGCTGGTGCAATTAAATCGTTTGGTGAATGTAAAGGGACTAAGTCTTGAGTGCGCTAGAGTCTTGCATGAAGGTATGTTGTTACCTGTGTTATTGTATAGTAGTGAGACTATGGTCTGGAATAAGAAGTATAGATCTAAAGTTCAATGTGTTCAGATGGACAATCTTAGGGGCGTGCTAGGTGTGAGAAGAATTGATAAAATGAGGAATTAACATTTAGAGAGTTGTGTGGTGTGAAGGAATTGGCAAACGAGAAAATAAATGAAAGTATGTTGAGATGGTTTTGTCATGTGGAAAGGATTAATGAAAGTCGGTTGGTTAAGCGGATGTATAGTGGCAAGTGTGTTGGGAACCGATCGGCTGGGAGACCGAAGAAAAAGTGGATTGAGTCAGTAAACGAGTGCCTGAAGGAGATAAATGTAAGTTTAGCAGAGGCGAGAATAAAGGTGCATAATAGAAAAGAATGGTGGGGTTTGGTGAGGGGGTATGGAGGTGGCCCACCTGTGCCAAGGGATGAACCCTTACATTGACGATTTACCATAGTGGGGGTCTGTCGCGGTCCCATGAAGCTCTAAGGTGAATTTTCTGATTGGACTAGTTCTTATTAATTAATGGTACCCTGCAGAGGGGGCGGTAAGGCTGGGTTTTCTTTTCGACTTTTGTCATATTCTTCTACTGCTTTTCTTTTCCGATGCATGTACGCACGTTACCCCACAGTCTTGGGGAGAAAAAAGTAGATGAAGAAGAAGAATATATATATATATATATATATATATATATATATATATATATATATATATATATATATATATATATATATATATATATATATATATATATATATATATATATATATGAAATATAAATATATATATATATATATATATATATATATATATAAAGCTAGTCTTTTCTAGCTTAAGGATCGTAGTTTTCCCCCTGGCGAGATCGAGGGTTCGAATCTCGGTCCAGCTACCTTAACGGACACAAAAATTTGACGCCGATACAAGAGTTTCTGTAATATTTAATTACACTTTACCGAAGAGTAAATAACACTAACCTCAGTACTTTCACATCCCTAAAAACAGGACTGCGGAGACTGCAATTTTTCCCCGCTCCGACTTCGGCTCCGGCTCCATCATTTTAAAATTACCCGGCTCCGACTCCAACATTTTAAATTTTCCCGGCTTCGACATTTTAAAATTGTTCGGCTCCGACTCCGGCTCCGGCTCCAGCTCCGGCTCCGGCTCCGGCTCCGGCTCCAACTCCTGCCAGTAGTTATAATTCCTTCTCTATTTACACTTTTGAAGACATTAATTCTCTGTTACAAAATTTTATGCTATGATGAAATTGAATGTTTATTAATGACATCTTTATTAACTTAGAATTAAAATACAGAAAAAAAATAATTCACTTCTTCCAAAATTTTAACATAATTCCTCTTTGAACGATGAACTGCCTGTACATTTACGTAAAATAATTTTATTAAAAAAGTTTTTCAAATTTTTTTTAAAAACGGAAAAATTATATTTCAGTTTCATCTTAAAGTTTAAAATACTTCCTCTTTGAACTATGAGCTGCCTGAACATATGTAATATAATTTTATTAAAAACATTGTTAATGTAAAAAAATATATATAATTAACTTTCTTCTTAAATTTTAAAATAATTTCTTTTTCAACTGCCTGAACATATGAAATATAAATTTATCCAAAACAGTTGCTTCTTGGAAATAAAACTTCTTTAATAAAATCCTCCTTTAGCGATGTCCTTAGATCCGATTTTATTATTTCTAAAGCAGAAAATAAGCTTTCAATATTCACTTGACTAGGAGGGAAAGCTTTAATTGTGTAAGCCGCATCTTGCAAAATTTTAGGATAGCTAAGGATTGCCTCTTTAACTGTTAACTTTGATTTCCGGTTGGTTTTTATTATATGGAATTCTACTTTGTATTTTTCTAGAGGATTTTTAGGTTGAAGGTCTTTTTTACTGGTAGATTGTCTTTTTTCAATTGGTCCAGTTGTTTGTCAATTTTTTTTCTTAATCTAACAAGATACCACAAGGGAGGATTCCTGAAACTGCTGAACTATCTGACTACGATCCATAGTTCTTTTCGATGGTGTTATTCATTTTAAGTCCTAGTTCACAAAGAAAATTCCTAGCCTTTAATATCAGATCTTCAGTTATGAGGAAGATTCTGAACTGTGTATCAACAAAGAAGGCAGGCAAAAATATTTTGTTTTCAGTTAACAGTCTTTCCCTTCTTTCCATTGAATTTTTATGTCATTTGCTAAAATCTTTCTATAAAAATTTTTCTGCAGTCAAGTCTTCTGATTGAACATTTTTTGTTGTAAAGTATGGGTGTTTTAATAATTTTTTGAGGGTTTCGGTTTGTTCCCACTAACTATCGGAGAGAGGAAGTTTAGGAGTACCGGCAAGCATCATACTAATGTAGTCTATCAGTTGTTAAAGAATTTCGAGCATAAAACATGTACTTCCCCATCTTGTCACTTGATCTAAGATTGCCCCTTTTCCAGCTTGACGCTTTAAAACTTCCATTAATTTTGTGGTTCAAGTGGTTTTTACTATTTGTCTTACCCTGCTTATAAGATTTATTGCATGAGTATTGCAGAGACAATCACGCACTGCTAATGTAAAGTATGAACTCCACACCTCATGTGTGTAATGCAAACGTCATAGGAACATAGTCTTATCATAGTTTTAGTAAGTTCATTCTGAAAAAAACTACTACTTCTTCGTTTTCACATTCAATAAAATCAGAATCACATTTACTAGCTTTCTGTTCCTTCTCCTCATTGCCCTTATTCAATTTTTCAATCGTACTGATCATGTTTGATGCGTTATCCTTAACTGGGCTTCTTACTTGCCTCTTATTATTTCGATTTCTTTTAAAACGTCAATAACAAGTTCTTGGATATATTATCTGAAATGTTACGATTTGGTATCTCTTACTGCCAACGTTTTAGTAATATGGTTTTTTATTTTCGTCCACATATCTAATATTAATAGCAAAATAATTTAGCATTACCTTTATGCAAGCACCCATTTGTAAATACAAGAAGCGTCCCTTTAATCAATATTTAAGTTTACTTAATCACTTCTTCTAGAACTATTTTTCGAATATCTTCCCGGTCTAAAGGGACTTCCAGTTGTGCTTGAGATTTTTTTAAGCAATGCTAATCTAGTAGAAGTCGTAAATTCCATGTATTCATGCAGATGCACGGTACCCGTTTCGGGTGCACATTCATATCCAAATACAAATCTTCTGACATCTTTAAGTTCACTAAAGTTTTTATAATAATCAACACAAAATTCAGGATTATTTAAGGTAAAACACCACCTTTGCACTCGTGCCGATTCATTAGCATTACGTAATGTAACCTAATAATCCAAAAATATCGATTATTGGATCAAAGACGGACGGCATACTGTCCGTCGACTTTGGTCCTGCCTGCTGGTCCAAGATTCTACAATGAGGGGGGATTTGGGGGCAATCTAAACTCCCAAAAACCTATCTTAACATCATATAACCTAACATTATTTGACTCCAACTATCCTAACACACACATACACATATTTACATACACAGATACACACACACATATAAACATTTACATACAGATCCACACATATACAAACATACATACATACAAACATACAATTATTATTATTATTATTATTATTATTATTATTATTATTATTATTATTATTATTATTATTATTATTATTATTATTATTATTATTATTATTATTATTTATATTATTATTATTATTATTATTATTATTATTATTATTATTATTATTATTATTATTATTATTATTCTATTATTATTATTTATTATACTATTATTATTATTATTATTATTATTATTATTATTATTATTATTATTATTATTATTATTATTATTATTATTATTATTATTATTATTATTATTATTATTATTATAGCAGGTAATACCAGCTGTCCCCTTCCGCTTGATATTTCTTGCATAAAGTGATTTTTAATTGCAGACTTCTCGTAATAACCTCTCTCTCTCTCTCTCTCTCTCTCTCTCTCTCTCTCTCTCTCTCTCTCTGTCCTGTCTCTAACCTTATCTTACTTCTAAAGGCAACCGGAAATGCAACGCGCAAACTATTTATTATTTACTTATTTATTTATTATTAAAATTTTAAAAAAAATTTCAATTATGTTTTTATTTTATTTTTTATTATTATTTTTTTAATTTAATTTTTTTTTTTTAAATTTAAAAAAAAAAAAATTTTTTCCCTTATCCCCTCGCCCCTCGCTCGTACTTCCCTCAAATTAGCGCTGAAACTGTCATCTCACTATTCCGATATATCGAATGAATTTTAAATAATAGGGATGATTTTCTTTCGATTATATTTTTCATTGTAATGAGTCAACCAGATCACGTAGAAGGACGATTTAAACATTGATATGGGGTTAATCGATCACGATAAATCGATTGGAACCATCAAAAATGATCTCCTGATCATTTAAATCCTTCCAGGGAGCCAAAGGGCCCCTTAGGGGGCTAAGCCCTTGAGTTCAGGTTCAAAACCTCCGAAATCGGTCTTCCAGACCTTAAAATCGGTCTACCCGACCTCAGAAACCTTAACCGTGTCACATCCAGTGTCAAAAATGGGTGTTGCAAAATGTTGCTTTGCAACATTTGCAACTTCCGGTTGCGCAAAAATGATCTCCCGATCATTTACGTTCTTCCTTGACAAAAAGCCACTTAGGGGAGGCTAAGACCCCAAGTTCAGATTCAAAGCCTCAAAACCGGTTTTCCAGACCTTAAAATCGGTCCAACCGACCTTAAAAACCCTAACGACACGTCAAGCAAAAAAATAGGATGTTTACAAAATGTTGCTTTTGCAACGCATGTGCATTTCAGGGTTTTAGTTTTGTGTGTCTGTTTATTGTCTCCCCTAATAAATATATATATATATATATATATATATATATATATATATATATATATATATATATATATATATATATATATATATATATATATATATATATATATACTATATATATATATATATATATAATATATATATAGATATATATATATATATATATACTTACCATACTATATATTTATAAATCATATATATATATATCTTATATATATAACATATATATATATATATATATATATATATATATATATATATATATATATATACTCTTTACATATCTTTACTATATATATATATATATATATATATATATATATATATATATATATATATATATATATATTTTTTTTTTGGGCTGGCTTCCAAAAACCACGGCTCGAGCTCCGGATGTCCCAGCTCCACTCCGCTCCACGCGGCAGCTTCGGAGTACCTTTAAATGCAGAGTTCCGACTCCGGAGCGCTCCGGTAACGCCATCTCAGCTTGCGGGCGGAGCGCTCTGGAATATCTGGCTCCGACTCCGTTCTGAAGCTCCGACCATACAATTTCATAACAACAAAAAACTCTTGTTTGTAAAGTCCATTAAAATTAATATTAGGAAAAGGAATTGATAAAATGGGAAAATTTTCTTTAACAAAAAGGAACTCTTTCAAAATTTAAATGTAATACCCATTCATATATATATATATATATTATATATATATATATATATTCCATATACTTATATATATATATATATATATATATATATATATATATATATATATATATATATATATATATATATATATATATATATATATATATATATATATATATATATATATAACTTTATAGTCAGTATTACACTGTACTTTTGATGGATGCGAAGGGACTAACTCTTTAGTGTGCTAAGGTTTTGCATGAGAGTATGTTGTTGCCTGTCTTAATTTATAGTATTGAAGCTATGGTCTGGAATAAGATGAATAGATCTAAGATACAAAGTGTTCAGATGGACAAGGTTATGGGAATGTTAGGTGTGATAAGAATTGATAAAATGAGAAATGAACGCATTAGAAAGTTGTGTAATGTGAAGAAGAGAGTAAATGAGAGAATAAACGAGAGTACATTGAGATGGTTTGGTCATATGGAAAGAAAGGATGATAGTCGGTTGGCTAAGCGGTTGTATAGTGGTGACTGTGCTGGGAATCGACCGGCTGCGAGACCGAAGAAAAAGTTGATTTAGTCAATAAAGGAGAGGAGAGGAATGTGAGTTTGGCAAAGACAAGAAGAAAGGTGCATAACAGGAGTGAATGCGGGGTTTTGTGAAGGGGGGTCTAGTTGTGGGCTTTACCCATGGGATGAACCTCACACTGACAGGATACCAAAGTGAGGGGCCGTTACGGTCTTATGAAGCCTCAGGGTGGATTTCTCTGATTGCGAGGAGGTCTCACAAGGGGTATAAAAGGGACGGGAAGATTGGATGCATTCTTTTCCACTTGCGTTATGTTCTTCTGCTTTTCT
>JABUQX010140338.1:17500-40023 GCA_015478945.1 Trachelipus rathkii
TATATATATATATATATATATATATATATATATATATATATATATATATATATATCTTGTCAAATAGAATATGCATACAAATACAATAACATATATATATGTATATATATAATATATATATATATATATATATGTAATAATATATATATAATAATAATATATGTATATATCTATATATTCTATCGCTAATATGTATTTGTATATGTAATATGTATATGTATGTATGTATATGTAATAATAATAGTAATAAAAAAACACTAAAAATACCAATATAATACTATAATATCTTTACCTAAATGTTTAATTGTATGAGAGAAATCCAGAACAATAATATATATGTATATGTATATATGTATATATATATATATATTATATATAATAATATATATATAATAATAATATATATATAATAATATATTATATATATATATATATATATATATTAGTTGTCACCACCACTCACGGGCTGAGCCTTATTCAAGGAGGGGGTGTTGTACACCTCAGAAGTTCACCAACTAACGTAAATTAAGCAGATGAGCACAGACGCAGGCTTTGAAGTGAGGGACATTAAATTCAGCTAGAAACACAGAATATGGAAAAAAATTCTACAGAACAGAGGTGGCAGGAAAGAAGAAAGCACCGTAGCGAACTAGCCTGCAGTTACCAATATCAACACAAAACTCATGCGCAGACATAGCACCTCTTGTGCTACGAGGACGTCGTAAAGGTGGTGGTACGCGAGTGATAAGTTCCCTCGTACACCTGCCGCTGCGTTACCTATAGAAAAGAAATAAAGTACCAACATAGCGCAGCAAAGATAGAGGGTCAAGTGAAGTGGAAAGTACAGAACAGTTTATAATCCTTTTGGCCTTTGACTCGTCCCTATAAAAAAGCATGGTGAAACCAGAGGGCCCCCCCCAAGATATGAGAGCAGTACTCCATGCAATGGCGGATGAGACCCTTGTAAAGCTGGAGTAACTGAGAAGATGAAAACAAGCCTCGAAGTCTAAACATAACTTCCAGTTTATTTGAGGCCACCCTAGCAACCGTTGTGATGTGAGCTTTCCAAGACATTTTTTGTTTATGTTAAGATCAAGGATGTACATATTTTCAACTCTTTAAGAGATAGAGAGAGAGACCGTCGAAAGAGATGGGAAAGTTAGAGGTGACTTAGAGTGAGATTTGTAGAATTTGCGTTTTAAAAGAATTGAATTTCACAAGGTTGAGACGACCCCCCCCCCGGAAATTCTATCCAGATCAGCGAGAATAGAGTCGGAAAGATTAAGATGAGAGGCAATTCTAGAAGTAAGTGAGGGAACAGAATTGAAATGAGTTGAAGAATGAAGGGTCCAGTCTTCGGCATATTTGTGGATAGAGTTAGATGTGCAGGTGAGAAGATCATTAATGAAAAGTAGGTTGAAAGTATCAGATGAGACAGAACCCTGAGGAATACCACTATTAACAGAAAATGAAGAAGACATTGCCCCATTAACAACAAAAGATATTGAGCGATTTTAAAGAAAACTAGACATAAGGAAGCAAAGAGAAGGAGGAAACCCAAAGGTGAGGAGCTTGGAGATTATTGACGCGTACCAAGCTCGGCCAAATGCTTTGGATGTGTCACGCGCCACCACGCAAGTTTCCCCGTAGTTCCTAAGGGGAGAAAACCATAAATCAGTAAGATAGGAAAAAAATATATATCGCCAGTAGGTCTCAAGCGCCGAAAGCCGTACTGGCAATCGGAAAGAAGTGAATGAGGTTCCAGATGATCCAAGAAATGAGAGTTGAGAAGAGTTCAAAGATTTTAGATAGAATGCAAGTTAGAGCTATAGGGCGATAGTTAAAAGGATCAGAGCGGCTTCTTTTTTGGGAATAGGTTGGACATGAGCGTGCTTCCAACACTGAGGGAAAGTGTTAGTATTGAGACAGAGAATATAGTTGAACGAAAGGCGGGGGCAGCACAGAATCACACTCCCTCAAAACTTGGAGAGGAAAGCCATACGGGCCACCCGCCTTCCTAACGTTCATAGATTTCAGGGACCCATGCACTTGATCAAGTGTAATTACAGGCAAAGACATAGGACACCTGAGAGGATAAGGAGGATTAAGAGGAATACCAGAATCGTCCAGGGTTGAATTAGAGGAAAATAGGAGGCCAAAGAGACTGGCATTTTCAGTTGGAGAATTAGCAACAGAACCATCAAATCGAATAAGAGAACAAAATGCAGATTTACAGGAGTTGTTAGAGATGTTTTTGGCAAAAGGCCAGAAAGATTTGTCAGTTAGAAAACCGAGGAAGATTGCCCACTTTCGCTTGATGAAAACCAGCTTTGCTCGTCGAAGACAATCCCTGCAACGATTTCTAGCTTAATGAAAATTAGCGAGAGTGATAGGAGAAAAAGAATTTTTCCATCTCCGATGCGCACTGTCTCTAGCCCGAAAGGCCAGAGAACAAGCACGATCGAACCATGGATTATGAGGAGAGAAAGATTTAGCTGAAGAAGGAATGAACCTGCTCATCCCATCAACGATCACAGCTCCCACCTTATCGACAGAAGCCGATGCGTCACCAGAGTCAAAGCAGTCATTCCAATTATAGCTGGCGTAAAAGCGGCGCAAGGCCCACCCAATCAGCCCCATCAAAGTGCCAGAATAAGTGCATAGGGCAGGATGGAGCTGTTGGAGAGAAAGTATTAAAATTGAGAAATATAAGATTGTGGTCAGGTTTACCAATATGAGCGAAGGTGGTGTATTTATAAAAAGAAGGACTAGTGGTGAAACATACATAGTTCAAGTGTGTTCAAGAATTGGTTGTGACGATCCGGAATGTGTGTGTGTGGGTTCTTTAATTAGCTACTCCAGTTCATTGAAAATGCTGAATGATTCGGCCTCATCCCCATCTAAATCAGTATGAGAGGGCCCCAACCATTCATTGTTGCGTACATTGAAATCTCTTAAATAGAGGACTTCAGTATTTGGAAGAGAAGATATAACAGTCTCGTGAGAAGTAGTAAGATATTAAAAAAAGACCAAAATCTGTTCTGTTAGGAGAGTAGCAGAAAGAAGCACAAAGATTATTGTAGCAGAACGAAGAAAGATTTTTAGGCAAAGAACATCGAAGTTAGGAGGGAGATTCGATATTCTCGAGATATCTTATAGGAGTATATATATATATATATATATATATATATATATATATATATATATATATATATATATATATATATATATGTATATATATATATATATATATAAATACTCTCAAATATATATAACAACTTATATAAATATATATATATATATATATATATATATATATATATATATATATATATATATATATATATATATATATATATATATATATATATATATATATATATAATATAATTATATATAATATATAATATGTAATATATATATATAATAATAACATAAATATATATATATGTATATATATCTATAATAATGTATATATATATGTATATATTATGATTATATATAATTTATATATATAATAATAATAATAATAATAATAATATAATATATATGTATAATAATATAATAATAATAATAATAATAATAATAATATATATAATAATATATATAATTTATAATAATAATATATATATTCAATGACAATAATATATATATATATATAATAATAATAATAATAATAATATATATATGTATATATATAATATATATATTGTTTATATATATATATAAAATAACCAATAAATATATACAACAGAACCGTCCCCACCTCCAATATCTATGAAATACATGAAATGTATAATATATATATGTAATAACAATATAATATAATATATATATATATATGTAATATATATATATATATATATGAATAATAATAATAGCCAATATAGCAACCTTAATAACGCCAATAATATACATATATATATATATATATATATAATAGTAATAATAACATATATATATATATGTATATATATATATATGTAACATATATGATATATAATAACCTTAACCCATTAACAATAACCAACAATAATAACATTTAATAACAATATATATATATATATATATATATATATATATATATATATATATATATATATATATAATAATAATAATAATATATAATATATAACATATATATATATATATATATATATATATATATATATATATATATATATATATATATACTTTCTTTCTTTATATACTATATATATATATATATATATAATATATATATATATATAATATATATATATATATATATATATATATATATATATATATATATATATATATATATATATATATAGGGAGTCTCAAAATAATGTACTAAAACTTTGAAAGACTATACAAACTTTGTTTATGAACATAGTGACAAATTTAAAGGCTTGAATTACAGAACATGCATGTATTTAAAGAATCATGTTCGCAAATATTCAAAATCATGACCGCCATTGTCCAGACACAGCTAATAACGCGAACCAATTGAGTCGCAAACGACACGAAGCAGTTCATTTGAAATTTCCAACATTGTCTTTCGATTTCCAATTTCAATGCATTTATCATTCTTGGTTTTGAGCGATAAACTCTCTGTGCCAGGGTATCCCCATAAAAGAAGTCCATTGGCTAGAGATCTGGGGAACGTGCAGGGTATTCAATATTACCCCTTCGTCCAATCCATGTGTTTGGAAATGCTGCAACGAGGTGAGCTCTTAGATAGCGATGGTAGTGGGGAGGTGCTTCATCTTGCTGAAAGTAAATCACGTCGTTATTACCAAACATCTCGTCAATGTGTGGACCGACCGACTCCTGCAGCAAGGTTAGGTACCTGTCCCCATCGACCTCTTAGTTAAAAAAAACGGTTTTATGATGCATAATGCTGAAATCCCACACCACACATTTACCTCTGGTAGGTTTAAATGGTGTTCAGCTTTAAAATGGTGATTTACAGGACCAAAATGCGTACAATTATAGCTATTAATCTAGCCATTTAATTTAAAGGAAGGTGGCCTCGTCGCTCAAGACAATATTGTGTGAAATTTCTTCATCTTCTGCACGTTTAGCCAGGTGCCATTCACAAAATTGAAGTCTCTGGTCCGGATTGTATTCATTGATAGCATGGAGTAGTCTTGGTATATAGCATTTTCCAGCGTAGGCGCTTCAAGATGCGATGGACGCTATCTTTGAATGTGTCTCGAGCCGTTTGTCCGTAGAGATTTCGGTTGGGATAGGATGAGGGTTTACTGTACCTGCTCTTCCTTTGCAGGGTTGGTGGATGTCCGTGGTCATCCAGAACGTTTCTTGCTGACGTTGTGAACAGTTCCTTCTGCTTCAAATTTCTCTCTCTGATGCAAGCAATGGTCAGGTGCAGATTTGGTGGCGGTTTATCGAACTCCATTCTGAACCGTCTTTTCCGTGGCGCTTCCGGTGGTCCAATAGCACTTAAGGGCAAACTTTCTCTCTTCAAAGCTAAGTTGATCTGCCATTCTGTAACAGTAGTTACACATGAAAAATCAAAAATCAATCAAAGTGTTAGTACATTTTTTTTGTGACACCCTATATATATATATATATATATATATATATATATATCTCTTTCTCTATATATATATATATATATATATACTATATATATATATATAATATATATATATATATATATACTCAAGTATATATATGCATATATATATATATATATGATTTTTCTATATTTATGTAGAAGGGGTTAGCATAATAATTAATATGTAATATATATAATAATAATATATAATAATAATATGTATATATATGTAATATATAATAACATATATATAATATATATATATATCTTTGCATAATAATATATATATATATAATAACATAATAATAATATATATATATATAATAATAATAATAATAATATAATAATAATAATAATATATATATATATATATAATATTTATAATATATAATAATATAATATAAATAATAATAATAATAATAATATCATATAATAATATATATATATATATATATAATAATAATATATGTAATAATAATAATATATATATATATATCTCATATATATACTATACATATTATATATATATATATATATATATATATATATATATATATATATATATATATATATATATATATATATATATATTTATATATATATATATATGCATTTCACATGGATTTATCTGTTCAAGACATTTATGAACAACAAAATTTGTGATATCTATTTTCTTCTTCATTTATCAATTTTTCTTTTCAGATAAAATATATTACTTTCCTCATGTACGCCCCAAAACGCTTTTATCACCAGTCAAAGTCCCTTTAGTATTTAATTTAATTATTTACTTTTTCCTATCATATCTATTCTTCAACTTCCCTATCACTTGAAACTGAAGCTCGAATCATCCCCTCTCTTCCACCCCCTTATTTTTCACCCCCGAGATAATCTCTTGTTCCTTTCAAAATTCTTATTCTGACGCCTGATGCGCTGCCGTATAGTCGCTTCTCTTTTTAAAACTGTTACCTCATTTTGTGAATTTCCGGTAAGATTTTGAAATTTGTTTGAATTTTATAAAACTATTTTTACACGCAAACATAACTTCTACATTTCCATCGTAATAATTATTGCCGTTGAAATTTTTGAAAGTTCGTCTGAATTTAAATTTTTTTAAAGATTTATTTTCCTTATTTACATTTTAATGAAACTGGGAGTTTTGGACTCAATTTAACCAAATTTTTGATATTTTTTTTCTTGTGTTTTCCCCCCAGCAGTTACATAAACTTCCTCCCAAACTCCAAAGAAAATATATATTATTTTCGCTCCAGATTCGTGTTCGATTTTTTTTTTATATTTTCTTTCACTTGTGATCCTTACCTAGTTCCATCTTTTCAATGTAAAGTTTTGGTGAAATATTTCCTGGCCTTTTTTTTTAAAGTTTTTATAAAATAGCCATGAGAGGCACATTAATAATAATAATAATAAAAATAATAACATTAATAATAATAATAATAATAATAATAATAATAATAATAATAATAATAATAATAATAATAATAATAATAATAATAATAATAATAATAATAATAATAATAATAATAATAATAAATATAATAATAATAATAATAATAATAATAATAATAATAATAATAATAATAATAATAATAATAATAATAATACTAATAATAATAATAATAAGAAAAAAAATGAAAATAATAATAATAATAATAATAATAATAATAATAATAATAATAATAATAATAATAATAATAATAATAATAATAATAATAATAATAATAATAATAATAAAAATAATAAAAATAATAATAATAGAAAAAAAAATGAAACTACTAATAACTACACTAATGACAATAATAATAATATTAATGGAGAAAATTTTATAAATTTGCATTTCGATCTTGAACCTTGCTTGGGAAATTTTAAATTGTTGCACCCCTTTAAATAAATAAGGCATTAGCAAATATTACCTGCTGTTCGGAGTTTATTTTTAAACATATAAAATAACATACACCTCCACCTAATCTCCACATTTCAGCCTTCAGTATTAGACTCACTTCACACTTTATTTTAGTTGAACAAATGTTTTTATTATCTTGGATCCAATTTTTTTTTATATTTTTTTATATACTCAATTTCAAAAATTTTTCATAGGACCAAGAGATTTTTGTTTCAATTTAAAAATTTTAAGTTTTGAAGTTCCATCTTTTTAGATAATCTGATTTAATTTTTATTTAGAATTTATTAAATACTCTTTTTCACAAATTGTTAAAAATTTATTTATATAATTATGCCCACTATAAAATTTCATTTTTATTTATTGTCTTTATTTTGTTTTTAGGCACCTTGCGTTCCGCTAATATTGGAAAATATCTTCTGTGTTTTTATGTAATAAATCTTCTGAAAATTTGTTGGACGTTTCCGTAAAACCTTATATGCCCTCAGAAGTTTTGGGCAAAGTGGAGACCTTGCAAGTGGTGTCTTTGTTGAAGCTGTAGTCTCAAAGCTGAAGTGTATATCGCTGTGTGAAAGCGACTCCCATTGGTGGAATTGGAAACACGGAGCACTCTCTCCAACGCAGGTGTCGGGATTCACTTCTTTTTGAGGTTACTACGACTAACGGTATCGCATCTTTTAACTCTTTTTAAATTTTTTTTAAAAGTCAGAATATTTTGAAATATATATATTTTCTTTCTCACCCTTGAAATATTTAGCCCTTTAATTTCAAATTTAAATTTCATAAGCTCTCTAACAAACCATTATTTTGGGCTATTGTTTTTGCTTAATCCTCATTCTCCCCACTAATCACTAATATGGCAGGTGATGATGTAACCACCCCACCCTCTCCTGCCCAACCTATTGCAACCATAACACAGGTTACGAAGCCCGAGTTGCTTCTTGAAGGGCGTATAGATGGCAAGTGGGTAGGCCCTAGTTTGCTTCATTGGGACGCGAATGTCCGTGAGAATATTGCTTTAAAGAATTGCATTTCTGAACCCTCTCGGTTAGCTCAGGCGCAAAACCAGATCTCCAACAACCCTAAATAAGAGATTCGCAGGTTTTTGAATGCCTACCCAGAGCTTTTTAAAGTTACAACTTTGGATGACTTTTTAACCCGGTTAAAAGCTTGCATCTTCCCAGACAAAGCTCTTTCCCCCTATGATGCCATGCAACGTATACGAAATTTTCGCTGGTCTGAATCCGACTCCTTCAGCGCGGCTGTTCTCTCTCTCCAGCAGCTTTATTCAGATTTCTATACTACACTCGCCAAACGTGACGCTTCCTACAAGCCTGATGACAAAATTATTACCGCTACAGCTTTCTGCCATTTATTCACATTCCTTCCCGAAAAACCCGAGATTTATCGTAGGGATTTCAAGAAATTCCACAACCCTGATTTAGATCTTCACGACCAAATAAATAATCTGTTAGAAAAGTCCGAGGGCCGCTTGCATGACCCTATCCGTAATGTGATGCCTCAGCCCAATATCCACTTCCAAAAAACGGCATCTGTTCCCCAAAAATCTCAAAATTTTGCACAGAGACAAGATTTTCAGCACTCACCCCGCAATTTTCAACCACGAAATTTTAATAATCGTTCAAAACCGCAGGCTCCTCTTTATCAAAATCGTCAAATTCCTCAACCCCAGAGGCCTGCTGTGTGTTTTAACTGCGAGAGGGGAGGGCACTTGACTTCCTATTGCCCTTTCAACGCATACTGCCGAAAATGTTCTTCAAATCACACTAGGGGTTCCACCGCTCAATGTAAAGGTTCTCGATGGAGTCCTAATGATCCTAACACCCCGTTGAAGCATGTCCCAATCACCGACAAAATAAAGCAAGACATTATACAAAATAGATGGAAGGGCTCCGGAATTTTTAGACCTTCTTACATTGGAGTTAAACCTCAATCCAGAGCTCCTAATTTTCAAAGAACACAACCAGATCGCAACAATTCCTGGAGACGAAATCACACTTCATATACTCAAATGGTAGAGCCCTCTAGTGTTTACGACTCCACTCCTGAAGACCAATATGAAGAAAACTACTATTATGACGAGGAAACAGATGGTCTTTATGATGCTCAACAGCAGGATTTTTAAAACTTAGGAGGGCAGAACGCCAAGCAAAATCTTCCCTCCGGAATCATAATGTTAAAATTTCTTCAGATGTTATTAATGATAATATTACTTTTCACTCAAATGTTCACACTCTTTCTACACAAGTCTATTCCGACAGCGAGGTAGATTTCCCAAATAACTCTCATTCTTGCCTTAGAAATTTAAATGATAATCTTTTTCGCGCCCCTTTAACTATTTCTAGGGTAGGTTTTAAAAACTCCGCAGCATTTGGAAATGGTGCGACACTTTGTAAGCCCAGTAAAAGAAAAGCAGACATGACAAAGTGTTTCAATATGCCTCTGGAAAACGAAAAATCCACTTCTATAGAACTTTCACAACTTCCAGAGATTTCACATTTTACAATCGAAAAAGCAAAAGCAGTAGACATGTCAAAGTGTATTAAACTAACGGAAGATCATATTGCACATTCCCAGTTGGGAGAGTGCAATATGAACCTTTCACTTACCAAAACTCTTTTATCTTCCCAAAGTTTTATTAAAAATTTTCAGATTAACGATGAGTATGGACCAGATTCGCAAGCCACAGATATTGCCGAGGTGAACAGAGATGGGGCAGAGGCAAACTCCAAGAGCGAGGTGTATTTAAAGCAGTTGCAAGTTGGTGTTAAAAGCTCAAGCGCAGATAAAATTGGAGATGGTAACGATGGTGAAGTTTTCAATGGTGATGTTGGATTTGAGGTTAAGTCACACATATCTTTGAATATGGAGTTTGCAGATGATAGAAATTTGAAAGGTAGGAGTATCAATTGTTTTTCTTATGATAGGCCACACGATTTAGCTATAGAAGATAGTGTGGATATTGAGACAAGTAGATTATTTTATAGCATGTAGTAATAGTGGTTGTTCCACAAACACATTTGGAAAGCAGATGGCTCTCGCGCCTATAGATCACTTGCCCAGTAATGGATTGAGCTTAGCATTTAGTGAGCAGGTGAGAGCAGACGCGGAGGTGAAACGTAGAATGGAGGTGAGATTAGATATGCCAGAGGGGCATGATATGATGAATATGGAGGCGCTCGTAGCTATAGAGCATAGGTATGAAGGTGCACGGCCCTCATTCAATCGTTACAGACGGAAGAGAAGAGTTAGTAGTAATGACAAAATAAGTAGAAGAAATGCTTACGCCACTGACATTAGTAAAATATTTTACTCTAAATTATATGCATTAGATAATGAAACTATTCCTACTGGTTTATCTAGGAATAATTTATTAGGAAATATTTCACCTAAATCTTCGCATACTTTACTTCCTTCTACTTCTTCTTTTAACAAATTTTTACCTTTTGATTCTCATATTAACTCTCGCTCTTTTGAATATCTGATTAGTAGTTTTAATATATCACCAAAATTAACTTCCTTCCCTCATAATGATTTTGATTCTTTAAATACACCAAATATGGTATCACAAGGCACTAACCAGATTGCTATAAAGGATTTTTCCGATTCTTTTGTCACTTATAATGAAGCTATTTTACCCACTCCCCATCCATCTTCTATTAATTTAGACTCAGACGAAACTTTTAAATCTCCCTCTCCCTCTCCAGAGGCACTTCCAGCTCCAAATTTTTCGTCTTTTTCTACTCGCCCGCTACCTAAAGCGGAGTCACATCTTCCTCTATATCCCAAAGATTTACAGCCTTCCTCTAATCCTACAGCTCTTCAAGGAGAGCTAACTTTTTCTTCTTGCACGAATGACACTAATTTGGATGACGATGTAGACGCAAACTCTCACTCATTGATTGGTCCCGCTCATTTTTAGAGGCACATATATCATTCAATAATCACACTTTAAGAAATAAACGCTTTCTTCTCGATACCGGGAGCACTTCCAGTTTGGTAAAACAGTCACTTATCTTAGAATTAGAATGCAAATTTGCTATTAGTATACCACTTACTAAAACGCCGATCACATTGAAGTCCGTCACGGACGATATTTTTGACCAGATCGGTACTACCGTTTTTTGTCTTCACATGCGCAACGCTGTTTTACCCGTACATTTCATTGTAGTAGATGACACATTTTGCGGTTTTAAATCTGACTTATTGTTAGGAACTAATTTTCTTACTCAGCCTAGGATAAGGTTTGAGGCACACAAGAACTCTCTTTCTTTTGTATCTGACACGGAGTACGTCTCCATGCCTCTTATTCCAATATACCCCCAGGGACAGAGCCGTCCCGAACCACAGGTGAACTACAACACATCCTCACCTGTCTATCCAAATGTAACAAACTTTGCAACTGATTTACTGATGGACACAGCCACTACGAATAAGCTTCCTATTGGTGACAATGTAGCTCCTCCACCTTATTCTAAAACTTTATCTGATAAGGCGCTTTCTGCGGCCAACACAAATGTACAAAAGAAACACTCGCATGCCGATAAAACCATTGCAAAATCAACTTTGCGACAACGATTTTTTGAGGAGCTGACAAACGATCGGTTTCGAAACCCTACACATAGGGGACATCACACTCCCTCCTCCTTTCCTCACAAACCTTTTGCAACTCCACACACTTGTTATCGCCGGAAAAATCCGCAACATTTGACCCAAGATGGGCATTTTCAATGTTTTTCTCCTTATGGACACTCTCCACAAAATTCTCGCTTCCGCGGTGGTAAATTTCCTTCTAAAGAAATTCAGACACAGGGGGCCCACAAATCTTTCTTTCATTTCGCTAATAGAGAAGATCTAGTAAACAACTGGAGAAAACCTTCTTTACTCCAGAAATCCAGGGACACCCCCACACCTTACGCTCATCCCCCCAGTGGGACTCGAAATGTTCGCAGCTCGCCAGCTGACACACTTGTCACAGATAGCTCTAATGCATGCGCTAAATCTATTTATCTTAATAATAGAAATTCAAATGGGGTTAAAAACTTTTTGCATGACAAATATATTGTTCATACTCCAAATCACTCAAATAGTTTAGCTGTTAATGTACGCTTCGATAAGGATTTTAACACTAATTTACAGCATGCCTTTCACGGGGTAGAAAATTCTCTTATACCTAACAGTATGGTTAGCATCACTGGGTCTGAAAATGGTATCGCAAATATAAATACAAAGGTAATTAAAGATAGTCCTAAAAGTAGCATGTTTTCTCAGGAATATTTATTAAATGGGAAACTTATAGGGCACTCTCCTCCTCGTTATTTTCCTCCAGCTCGCATTAAAGATCAATGTTTATCGCATTCTCAAAGTAAAGCTCAAGATTTAGCGTTTAAAGTTCCATATAACACCGAGTCTTTCCAGACACTCATTACAGCTTTAACTTCTTCTCCTCCTTTGAAATTTTCATTGGGATCTCAGCCTCTTTCGTTGCATAATAACGCGTTTCCTATAGGATAACCTCATTCTCAGGAAACCACTTTCACGCTCTCTATGGTGATCAACCACCCCACCAGTTTTTATATAGATCATATGTTGATCCCTCCTAAACCTACTTCTACACGTGTCGTTTCTTAATTCTCCATTTCACATACTGAATCATGCTTCATATTTTCTCACGACACGCTTGTCAAGTTTTTTTTCTCAAATTTCTCACTTCTCTGCTCTTCCAAATTGATACTTAAACCGCACCTACGTGCAGTTCGCATTCGGATTCTTACTTTTCCTTTTCTCTCGCTAGAACAAAACTTTCCAAATATCCTCTTCGCAAATCATATCTTCTCCACGCATTCTACACAAAAAAATTAGCTTTCTCCTTTCTCTCACAACTGAAATTTCCACACTCTTAGATCGTGTCAACAATCTTCGCAGAGTTAAAACTGAAACATTACACACCCACCTCATTTTCATATGTGTATAAACTCAAAAAAAAAAACTCCTATTATGATGTTGATCACATTTAACGTAACGTACACTAACACACTCTTTTCAAAAACCACATCCATTTCATCTTCCGATCCCTTTCATTCACAACACAAAGATTTTAACCACAATAATACCTACTTATTTCACAACCACTTTTGCATTTTTAAAATTTTCTTTTTTTAAAGTGCCACGGGCCGCCTATTTTACATTTATTTACATCAATGTATAAATAATCAAACATATTAGGAAAACATTTCTAACATGTAAAATATGAAACGGTCATCACATTTCATTGAAAAAGAAAATTATAACAAATAAATATTAAGATCACAAAATTTCAAAACCTTCTTCTCATAAAATCTTCTCTTTTCCTCTATCTTCACAGACAAACATGTTGAGAAACTGGATCCTCTTCTTTATCTTGACATCAAAAATCTTCGCTCTGAAACTAGAAAACACAGAATCACAATATGAAGTTCATCAAGGCTTTGTTTTAAAACAAGCAGGACATTCAAGATTTATCACAAGCTACTTAAACATACATACGGATTTAAGATGCTCAAAAGAACTTTATAACATTATAGTAAATGTATTAAACAAAAATACTCAGCTACTAACTAATTATATACCGTATTTGAAACAGAGATTCAATAGTAGATTTAACGTAAACCAAACTTCACCTGAACTAAAATACATTCATTCATTATTACTTGAAAACCAGAAACAATTCAAAAATATCCTCCAAGACCCTTGGGTACTATCCTCTTTAAATATTCATCCTTCAGCACCCAAAAGAGTAAGTAGAGGCCTAATAAATGTAGGCGGATCGGCATTGCAATATCTATTCGGGACAGCAACCATGAACGATATTAATAAACTTAATACCAAAATAAACTTATTACAAGATACGAGAGCCCATATTTATAAACTTAAAGAGCAAGTTCATCAGAATACTAATACATTAATAGATATAAAAGACAATTTGAAAGTGTTAACCCAATATATAAATGCATCTATACCTTCGATAGAATTACAGCAGGAAATATCGAAGCTAAACACATACTTAAACTTAGAAAAAACAATATCGAACAACATTCACACTCTCATTGTAACCATACAAAATATTTGGACTACAGCAAAGTACCAGAACACCCCCTTAAATGTATATTCTTATGATATCTTACACGAGCTTATCAGAAATAGTAGCCAAATCTTACAACACCAATAATAATACCTCTTACTCACGAATCATTCTACAAGTTCCTATCTCTATCTTGGTCATTTATACACGAAGACGATGCTTACCTTCTAATCTACTATCATTCCATTTTCCGATGAAACTTCTTACAAAATTTACAAAGTAATTCCTTTCCCCACACCACTAAATGCCACATACCCAAGACTGATGTTAAATAACGAATATCCCTACTATTTTTTAAATCATCAGACCCTCAAATATACATACAGTAAAAGTTTGACAGAAGAAACGTATGATTCAAAATTTCATTTGCTTCCCCATCAACCCCTTTACAATCCCTTGACTACCGAAACTGTATCATATCCGCAATAATTAAGAACAAATCAAACCACTCATTGTAACTACATTTCTCTCTCTGAAGCCCCTTTTCAATCTTAAGGTCGGTCATCAAACTCTGCTCACTTTCTCTTCCAAGGTCGTAGCTTCAATCTCTTGTCCCAAAAGTCAACCCAGATTAATTACTAGTAACATTTTCCTTCTCCCACAAGGATGCACATTTGTTTCAGACAAGTACACCTACAGGTACCCTTCCCATTCTTCTGTGCAAACAAGTTGGATTAACAAAAATTCTCAACAACTTCCGGAGTATCCACTTGACCGTCAAAATTTTATCCCCAATGTTACTTCTCTGACTTCAATTAAAATTAAAACCATTACATCCATAGTGGGATGAGTCTCTTGACATACTATCAATCGAACTTTACAACTCAGAAAGCATAAATATCCATTCTTTTCTATATCCGGATTCTCCATTTTTGCGACCATACTAAGCATCTTAGAAATGTTTGGTTTAACGCTTCGCCCTACTCCAGGTACCCCCTGCAGCTCCTTCTGCAGCCTCTAGTGTTCAATATACCGTGGTCCAACATGCACCTATGCCGAACCAAATCAACCTCTTCATACCCTGGACTAGACCACATATTCAAATCCTCCTGCATAAATTGCATACCTCACTTCCTTTTCTTTTCACTGGCAGGGAAACTCTTTCACATGGATTTATCTGTTCAAGACATTTATGAACAACAAAATTTGTGATATCTATTTTCTTCTTCATTTATCAATTTTTCTTTTCAGATAAAATATATTACTTTCCTCACGTACGCCCCAAAACGCTTTTATCACTAGTCAAAGTCCTTTTAGTTTTTAATTTAATTATTTACTTTTTCCTATCATATCTATTTTTCAACTTCCCTATCACTTGAAACTGAAGCTCAAATCATCCCCTCTCTTCCACCCCCTATTTTTCACCCCCGAGATAATCTCTTGTTCCTTTCAAAATTCTTATTCTGACGCCTGATGCTCTGCCGTATAGTCGCCTCTCTTTTAACACTGTTAACTCATTTTGTGAATTTCCGGTAAGTTTTTGAAATTTGTTTAGTTATAAAACTATTTTTAAGTACTCATAACTTCTACATTTCCATCGTAATAATAATTGCCGTTGAAAAGCGGATCTGAATTTAATTTTTTTTAAAGATTTATTTTCCTTATTTTACATTTTTTTTGGGAGTTTTGGACTCAATTTAACCAAATTTTGATATTTTTTTTTTTTCTTGTGTTTTCCCCCTGCAGTTTTTTTTCATTCTTTTATACTCAAAATATAAATTATTTTTCCAGATTCGTGTTCGATTTTTTATTTATATTTTCTTTCACTTGTGATCCTACCTAGTTCCATCTTTTTCAATGTAAAGTTTTGATTGAAATGTTTCCTGGCCTTTTAAGTTTTTATAAAATAGTCATGAGAGCCAACAGTAATGATAATAATAATAATAATAATGTAATAATAATAATAATAATGTGTAATAATAATAATGTAATAATAATAATAATAGTAATAATAATAATAATAAGAGTAATGAAATAATAATAATAATAATAATAATAATAATAATGAAAATAATAATAATAATAAAAATAATAATAATAAAAATGAAACTAATAACTACTAATTAATAATAATGGAAAAGTTATAATTTAGTTTCAGTCTTGAACCTTGGGAATTTTAAATTGTTTACTAAATAAATAAAAGCAATTATAAAATTTGTTCCACTGTTTTTAGTTTATTTTTTTAACATCTTTGTCCACACCTCCACCTAATCCATTTCAGCCTTCAGTGGGCACTTCCACTTTATTTTGGTTTACAAATGTTTTAAATTATCTTGGATCAATTTTTTCTTCCATTATTTCCATCCTTCATTCCTTCATTCCTTCCCTTCTCCTTCTTATCTATTCCTTCCATTCCTATATTCCTCTATATTTCTGCTCCATCTTCTCCTTCCATTCCTTTCATTCCTCTCTCTCTCTCTCTCTCTCTCTCTCTATATACTCTCTCTCTCTCTCTCTCTCTCCTTTCTCTCTTTCTCCTCTCATATATATATATATATATATATATATATATATATATATATATATATATATATATATATATATTTATATTTATATATATATATATATATATATATATAAATGCGATATATGTATGTATATATATATATATATATATATATATATATATATATATATATATATATATATATATATATATATATATATATATATATATATATATATATATTTATTTTTTTATATATATATATATATATCGTATAATTTCTGAGTGCTCTAATTTTATTTATTTCTCTATTAAAAGTGATTTGAAACTATGTTGATGAATTTACTTATAATACAGATGAGATATACTTATCATTAATTAGGTGATAATTTGGATTAGTTAGCAATTTAGAAAAAAGAATTGCCTAAAAAATAAAAAAAATAAAAAAAAAATCATGTTTTTTATTTATAAAAAAAAAATTACGTAAGAAATCAGTTGATTTCAATCATTTGATTTTTTTCGTGCCAACCCTGATATAAAGTATTCGACAAGTCTGATAATAAAAATAATTATTCAATTAGTTATCGAATTATGCGTTATAAACATATCGGGATTTATAAAAAATTAAAATGAAGAAAATTATAATTTTCTTACCTTCCGATAAACAACATCACCGAAATGCATAATTAAAGAAATATGCAGTAAATTAATAATTAAAGGTAGAAATGCATTTAGATTGTAGCTGGAAATTGTTGTGATCCTTGTAACTTCCGTTATTAAAAACAATAAATTATTCATAAAGACTAGTGATACTGGTATTTGAAAGTAATCAAAGGTTCCTTCCGTAATGGAAAGCAATGTATAAAGTTTCTGTTTAAAGTTGTCTATATCAATTGTCTTCGATTCTTTATGGAATTTTGAATGAGTCATTTTTGAGCTTGACAATGGCAATCTTCTATTTTCCCAAAGATATACTTCTTTATTAAGTTCTTTTGCAATTGAAAGTAGTTGTTCAACAACACAGAAATATAAATTGCAAAGAATTATAGGAAAAGTGTGCCCGTAGAAAATGTAACCTAATCTTGTCCAATAAATAGTTTTATTATTATTCATTTTATTGAAATTCGCCATAGTATAAAATATAATTAAAAACAAGCAATTTATTAATAAACAGAGGAAAAATGTAAAGTAATTTTCCATTAATTTTCCCCTAAAATGTTTTATGAAAATGGTAATTTTTTTCACCGATTTTACCAAAAGTTTGCAGTAAATCCTTGTGTGAATTGTAAGTGAAGTTAAAATAATAATCCAAATTAAGCGATCTGCGACAACAATAGTGGTGTTAATACCATTATTAAGATTATTAGAAGATGTAACTTGAAAGTTTTCAATTTCATAATAAAAAATTACTATTATATAAGCTGGAACAAGCGTTACTGCAGCAATAAGGAGACCATTATTATATAAACTTTGAATCACATTTATCCATAGTAAATTTTTCTTGGTTACAAGAGCAAACTTTATGCCAAAAAGAGAAGAGGCCACGAGGTAAACTTTTAATCCTAAAGGAAGTGAAGACTGAATCATCTTTCTCTTTCAGAGAAAATAAATTTTGGCGAAGTTTTTTTTAAAAGAAAAATTATTCAGGTTTATTTCTATTAATTAAAAATATTTTTGAAAGCCATGGACTAGGCTTAGTAAAAACTAAGATGACTAATGAAATAATTACAAATAAAAGGAAATTTATTTAAAACTGCAGCATAAAAATAATATGGTAACGATATTTCATTAAATATTCTTATACTAAAGAAAGCCTAAATGTAAGGTTAAAGTTCCAACTCACAATGGATACTTCGCGCAAACAAAATGAGGCACTACCACAATGCAATAAAAGATAAAGCATAATTCTCAACAAGAAAAATCAATTACATTCTGCATAAATAATGAAATTGACAACTGAATAATGAAATAACAAACCTCCTAGTACGCACGTGCACCCACACACACACACACACACACACACACACACACACACACACACACACACACACACACACACACACACACACACATATATATATATATATATATATATATCACTATATTTCGCTCACTCCACACGCTCTCTCCTGCTCCTGCTCTCCTCTCTTTCTCACTCTCCTCTCTCCTCTCTCTCTTTCTCACTATATATATATATATATATATATATATATATATATATATATATATATAAATTGATAAAATCATAATTAAAAAATTAATATTTAATTTTTTGTTTTCTGGTTTTTTTGTTTATTCAGTTTTATTTCTGCAGACTTTTATCTCGCTTAAATTACGTAGAGAACGAAACAAATTTGTTTCGTTAATTAATTTTCTTTGTCTTTTTACAACATTTTATATTAACGATTCATAAAACAACCATTTCATTCCATCCATTTCCTCTTCATTTCTTTCCGTTATATTCCTCTCTCTCTCTCTCTCCTCTCTCTCTCTCTCTCTTTCTCACTCCTCTCTCTCTCTCTCCTCTCTCCTCTTTCTCTCTCTTTCATTCTCTATCCTCTCCTCTCCTCCTCTTTCTCTTATGCTCATATATATAATATGTATATGTATGTTTTTTTGTATGTATGTGTATCTGCCCTAGTACGGTTGGAGTCACAGCGTGCTGACATTTGTATATTCTTCTTCTTGGGACCCAACAAAATGGTTCCAAATGACAATCTCAAGTACCAATAGGTTCTAAATATATGACAGCGCGGGAAACCCAACAAGAGTTTCCAACTGAATTTTCTTTTATGCAAAAGTATTCGGACTCTCAACAAAGGAAGAGGTATGGGTGATATATTTATGTTGAATATGTAGATGAGGAGACTAAATTTTTAAGGTATTAAAAATAACCATGTTTTCTATGCCCAATTAGAAATAGGATAAAGATCAATGGTCAATTGATTAAAGGCCGTCCTGTTAGCATCAGCTATTTAAAGTTGTCTTTCAAAATGAAAAGAGTGTGAAATGTGTATTCTTTAACATAACAATAAATAGTCGATGGTGACAAACATGCATTATCAATGAAAATAATAAAAAGAGTTGGAAGTAGGACAGACCTCTCACGAACGCCACTATTAATAGGTATGAAAGATGAACGGTGAAATCTATTATTACATCAGCTGTAGGATCATCGGAAAGGAAATTATATCGATGGTCTCAAAGAGAAGGATAGATTCCGGAAGAGTGAAGTTTAGAAATAAAAGTTATATACAGAAGTTTATCGAAAGTTTTAGAAAAATCCTGTGATTTTTAGAGGTGAATGTATTAAAAATTTCATTTTCTACAATAAATTCTGAAACCCACATAGACCCACTAAACTAAGTAAGAAAGAAAGAAAACATTTCAAATGTCTTTTATAAAATTTGTTTGATTTCTTTTCTGTATCAAAATATAAAGATATATCAAGGATAATATTTTATAAATCAAATGAAGAATAAAATTGATGATTTTCTTACCTTCTGGTAAACAGCATCAGCGAAATATAAAATTGTTGAAATTTGCAGAGCGTTCAAACTTACTGCCACGAGTATCTCTGGTTTATAAGTCGAAGCCGTTGTGATTCTTGTAACTTCTGATACTGCATATACTAAATTATTTAGAAATATAAGAGCAACTGGTATTTGAAAGTAATCAAAGGTTCTTTCTGTGATGGAAAGTAATGTATAAAGTTTCTGTTTAAAGTTGTCTATATCAGATGTTTTAGATTCTTTATGGAAATTTGAATGAGTCTTTTTTGAACTTGATAATGACAATCTTCCAGTTTTCCAAAGATATGCTTCTTTGTTAAGTTCTTTTGCAATTAGAAGTAGCTCTTCAACAACACAGAAATATAAGTTGCAAATAATTATAGGAAAAGAGTGCCCGTAGAAAGCGTAAGTAAATCCTGTAAAATTCATGTTATATATATTCCCATTACAAACAAGTAATAATAAATAAGCAATATTTAGTCCTACACAGAGAAAAAATGTGAAACAATTTTCTTTCAATTTTCCATTAAAATATTTTTTACAAAAGGTAAGTTTCTTGATCACTTTTACTAAATTGTTCCAATGAATCCTTGTGTAAATTGTATTGAAAGTTATTACAATAATCCAAATCAAACGAGTCGCAACAATAATAATATTGTTGATACTATTATTTAGAGCATTAGAAGATGTGATATTATAAGTACTTAATTCATTAAAAAGTACTTGCATAACATAACCTGGAACTAGCGTAACTTCAGTTATAAGTATGCAATTATTATATAAGATCTGAATAGTATTTATCCACAGTACATTTTTCTTTGGTATATGAGAACACTTTATTCCAAATAAAGAAGACAGCAACATATAAAATTTTAACCCTAAATTCAGTGAAGAATGATTCATATCTTTCTCCTCATAAAAACGTATGAATCTCGTACAAGATTTTAACTATCAAATACGTCTAATACAGGTCAAATACACGTCTATTATTTTTATTAAGAATATTTCAATAAAAATACAACAAGAACAAGCATGTTGCATAACAAATTGAATACTGATAAAATCCAATTTACCCGTACAACAATATAAAATGTAAAATCGGTATTTCATTAATTATTTTTATAATAAACATGCCAAATGCAAGTTCAAAGCTCATAATTACAATTGATTTTTTACTAACATTAAAGTAAAAATACAACTTCATTGAAATAATAATGAGACACGCAATTCATTAATCACGAAAAATTAAATTGTCAATATAATTATGTTTATTTTGGCTTCTTTGTTTGATGGAACCATTTGAAATTCATTGGGACGTTAGTAAATAGATTCTTCATATAAATAATGAAATTGGTGGTTAATTAATATATTTAAATAATACAACTTCCTCTCTCCTCTCTCTCTCTTTCATATATATATGCTGTCATACTATATAAGCTATATATATATATATATATATATATATATATATATATATATATATATATATATATATATATATATATATATATCCTCTATATATATTTTTATATACATAATATTGACGGTAATGAAGGAAGAGGTGATAGTGAACGTGTGTGGGATAAGTAGTTGTTGGGGATGAGATAATTATTAAGGAGGAGGTATTAATTAGATAGAATGGGAAAGTTGAAAAATGGTAAATCCCAGCAGGTATAGTACACAGTATATATAGTATAGTATATAGCAGGGGTGGCTAGCCCTTATGCGCCAAACTGGCGCATTGGATGATACAAGTGGCACATTGCTGCAGGCTAATTTGGTAGATTTTATATTTTAACTGGGATACGTCAGTCTATTTCTTACGAATTTTTAATGAAAACTAAAATTCATTTTATTTCCAGAAATTTGTTAAATCTGGCAAAATATAAAAAGTATGTAACAAATATCGTATTTGTACATTTTTTAAAACATCATATTCCATA
>JABUQX010140339.1:0-30000 GCA_015478945.1 Trachelipus rathkii
TTGTCCATTATTTATTTCTTCCATCCATTCCATCCATATTCTGTGTTCTTTCTCTCTCTCTCTCTCCTCTCTATATATATATACTCACCTCTTTCTCTCTCTCTCCTCTCTATATATATATATATATATATATATATATACTCATATACTATATATATTTATATATGTATATGTATATATATATATATATATATATATATATATATATATATATATATATATATATATATATATATATATATATACTCTTCTTTCTTTCTTTCTCACTATATATATATATATGTAATAACCTTTATATGCTATATATATATATATATATATATATATATATGGCGCATCTGAACTCGTCTGCAAAAAAAATTTGACGTATGGTATGCAAAAGGTTGGCCACTCCTGTTATATAGTATATAGTATAATGATCAGAATGGAGCAAGATTGTGATTTCTCCATTCTTTGTGTAACAAAGCGTTTCTGTAGGGCAGTGGCGTACGCCAGAATTTTTTTTTTTGAGGGGGGGCTGAAATTTTGCTTTCCCCTTGACCTCAACCATCATATTGTTTATTGGAATTTGAAATTCTTTTAATTTCCCATAGAATATTGTATGTGAGATTGTACTCGAGAGAACTGAAAGATATGTTTTAAGAAAATTATTAAATATTAAAAAAAATTTCACCTCCGCATAAATTTAAAATTATTATTATAAGAATATGAAAGATCATAAAATTTTATTTTATCAATATTTTAAGGATTTGTTTTGCTCTTTTCTTTACGAACTCTCTACTTAAAGATGAATTTCTCTCTCTCTCTCTCTCTCTCTCTCTCTCTCTCTCTCTCTCTCTCTCTCTCTCTCTCTCTCTCTCTCTCTCTCTCTCTCTCTCTCTCTCTCTCTCTCTCTCTCTCTCTCTCTTTTTTTTTTTTTTTTTTGTTGTTGTTGTTGTTATGATTTTAGCTTTCTTTATAAAACCGTTATAGGTTACATAACTCCAATACTGTTGTAGGAATGGAATAGCAGGAAAACAATGATTATCAACAAAATAATTTTATTTTTGACGAATTTAGCCACAGGAGATTCCACTCATTCTGATCCAATAAAATGGTCGATATTCTTGATCGTTGGTGATTTCTAAAAGCAAGTCTCTGAATGAAGAGTAAAGCAAATCATTCAGGCTATTTCACTTGTGTTCTTCCTCAAATACGTTTTAACTAAATCATATATCACCTCGTTTTCTCTCTCTTTCTCACGGTTTTTTTTTGTCTGAACCATTTTTCATTTCTTGCAATATCGCACGCGTAGGAATATATTTATTTATAATATATATCTTTCTTTACCTACCTTTTTTTTGCTCTCTTTACAACATTACTATATACCTTGTCCTTTCCTTCCCTTCATTCCATTCCCATTCTGTCCTTCACTCCATCCATTCTTCATTCCATTAAAAAATTCTGATTTTCTGTATACATGTTTTTCTTTCTTTTCTCCCTCTCTCTCTCTCTACTCTCTCTCTTTCTATATATATTTATATTTATATATATATATATATATATATATGCTCACTCTTCTTTATATATATATATATATATATATATATATATATATATATAAATATATATAATACAGCTATATACATCATACTTGAATATATGTATATATATATATATATATATATATATATATATATATATATATATATATATATATATATATATATATATATATATTTATTTAAACTATATATATATATATATATATATATATATATATTCAAGAATTTGCGTCACTTAGATGTGTTATCTCGTGAGCCATCGTTCCTCCTATCTCAGTTAAATATCAATAATAAGAATAATAATGATAAAATTAATACTAAGAATAGAAATATGATTTATAAAATGAATGTTATATTTTGTATGAAAATATAAAAATAAAAATATTAAAGAAAAGTAAATTATAAGGTAAAAGGAAAATATACTGTGCGAACGCCAACTGTTTATTTTCAAAAACTGACCAAAACATTAAAAGAGAAGTAAAGCAAAAAGTTGCAATATTGATAAGAAATCTGCTGAGCTGAAGAGAAGATAGGGTGCGGTAAGAACAAGGCTTGTAAATACATAAAAGGTTAAAAAAACTAATTTTAAGGTAATTAATATAAAAATAAGAGATTCTGCAAGCAAACACAAGATGTTGCAGATACTCGCGAAAAAGTAGTTGCCAAGAAAATACTCAAAAGAACATTTCTGATGTTGCAAATTAATTTGAAAGTATTAAAAAGTAAGAAGGCGATGCTGTAAGTTTTGCTGAAAGAGTTCACATCAATGTTGATGTTACATCGTCAACATCAGAAAATGGATCAACCTTAAGGTTTTCACAAAGAAGAAAATATTGATGTGAAATCCTAACAATCACAATCTTCAATCAATTGCAAATATATTAATAAGGAAGCTAAAGAAGAAACCTTAGAACAACGAAAAAACTATTCATAAAAAAGAAATTAATTAAGGAATTTTTCAGCTATTTGATTAGAGCTACCAATCTTCAAGCAACTTTATTAATCAGCAGCCCTATATGTAAGTGAAACCACCCTAAAGCAAAGCCACTTCTGATAAAATCTAATTCATCAGTATTTAGAATTCAGTTTGAACTTTAATTTATTATTTTATAATTGGTGTAAATGTGGAATGAATGTAAAAGTAACATAAAGAGTTTTCAAAGTTAAAGCTAATTTTAAGGACGAAAATAAAGAAAGTCCCAAAATAATTATTTTTTATTGAATATTTTTTTTTTTGATAAGTATAATTATGGTATATTTTTTACTATTTAGTATTTGTATATTTATATATATTTATATTTTTTGTTATATATTTTTTTTAGAACCTGTTCTTACTTCAGCAATAAGTTAGAAATAAATGTTGTAGCGAACCGGGTCTACTTCACCTGGTGTAAAGATTTTACAAAGAATGATACCCTTATTAATAAGAGAAATAATAATAATAATAATAATAATAATAATAATAATAATAATAATAATAATAATAATAATAATAATAATAATAATAATCATAATAATAATAATAATAAAAATGTGTAATTCTAATAATAATAAACTAGTGTGTGTAATAATAATAATCAAATCAAATCAAATCAAAATATTTTTATTCTCTCTCGAAAGGTCGGGATAAATGGATCGAGGGACGTTCAGATCGGTGCTCAAGATGTTCTGACATCAAATTCCAAAAAAAAAAAAAAAAAAAAAAAAATAATAAAAAAAAAAAAAAAAAAAAAAAAAAAAATAATAATAATAATAATAATAATAATAATAATAATAATAATAATAATATGTAACACTACTTCAGCCATTATGTCTCTTATAATTATAATTATAATTATAATTATAATTATAATTATAATTATAATAATTATAATAATAATAATAATAATAATAATAATAATAATAATAATAATAATAATAATAATAATATGTAATAATAATAAATGGTTATATTGGTGGCCCATAATCATGGCAACAATGACTTTTTTATAGAATTTAAAGAAACGCGAGAGAGAAAAATTAAATAATAATGGCTATAGGAATTATCACCATCCGTCGTAGATAGGACTTAACGTGGGTTGGAATGCCCTCGTTAGTATTTAGATAATAAGAGTTTCTGAACTGGCAAATTTCATTTCCAGTGATTCTAATTTTATTTTGGGAGATTATTCCCACAATTCTATGCCCTTATATGAGATTGCCCTCCGAGATTTCGTTAAGGTGTGCTTTGTCTAGGGTAAAAGAATTTGTGCTACGGAGATTGTTTGGCCTCAAAGTTTGGTTCTATACAATTATGTTAGCCAAAGATCATTTGCAGTTCCGTTTGTGAATTAAAATAATTGACTACTTATTGTAATGGAGTAAATATCATAAAGCTTTAACATAGACAATTTTTTTTTTTGAATAGTGGGGTTGTGTATTCACGGTAGTTACGGGGCCCTGATATTACACGAATTATTTTTTTGCATAACGATTAGAGGTTGTAGCAATTATTCCTTACTATACTGAGAGACAGCAGAGTGGGTGTGGATAAACAAGACTATAGTAAAGGTTTTTTAAAATATGTTTTGGAACAAAATTCCTTATCTTAAGGAATGCATAGTTAGCATAGGATAGTTTGCTAATGAGACTATTTATGTGCTCTTTGAAAGAAGCTTATCATCGAGGATAACACCTAATAACTTGGCAGACGATAGCCGATTATATTTTTTGCTCTTACATCTAGTTGAACAGGGTTCTTTTGATTTGTTATTACTAGGTAATTTTTTTGTAGGTTTAGGGAGAGTCTGTTTGCCTCTACCCATGTTATAATGTTTTTTAATTCATTGTTTACTTTGTTGTTAAATGTGTTTATATTACGGTCTGATATTAAGATTGCAGTATCGTCATCATATTGAGAGTGTATTGAACTGTGACAATTTTTGAAAGTCATTTGTCATTAAAAATGGCCCAAGTATGGAGCCCTGAGGGACACCGTGGAAGATTGAGGCAAGAGAGGATGATGTCTCCTAAACGGACGTATTGTTTGGTCAGATAGGTATGACTGAAACCATTGTTTAGTGAACCATTAGTGATACCAAGTCTCTCTAGTTTGTTTAAAGAGTAGGTTGTGAGACATCGAATTTTAATAGTAAAAGTACACATGTTTGTGTTTCATTTAGTGCTTTGTAAAAGTTTTCAGTAAGGAATATCAGAGCATCCTGTGTTGCGGTTTTTGGGCGAAGCCAAACTGATTTTGTGAGAGAAGCCCATTTGCATGCAAGTAATGGTAAGTTGAGCATGGACTAAGTTTTCATTTTCTGGTTGTATGTAGGATTGAAATCGGACGAGTTTTTCGGAAGAAGGTATCAGAGCTCTTAGGAACAGGGGTAACCTTGGCGATTTTTAAGTCAGTTGGATAATGATGTAAGTCAATTGGTGGTATAGAGAAGGCTAAAATAGGTGATTTCTTTTACAGTGTTTGTGTATATCAGTTCGGACACTTTAAAAATGCAGAACCTTTATTCTTCAGACCCTTTATAACACATTCAACGTCAGAGGTTTGATTTTCTTTCGAATGCAAAGTTCTGCCCTACGTCGTGTGGTCTTAAATAATCAGCAAAGACCCTCTCTGTTTCTGCAGCTGCCCCTACGGTAGTTAAGTAGGAGTTCAATTCATTGATAATAAGTTGCTTGTTCGTAACTATTTCATCACCTATTTTAATGTTTTATTTTGTTTTTTATTGATTGTGTCGGTTTAGAATGTCGTTAATAATGCTCCATTCCGAACGTGGGTTGGATTGAGTCTGGTTGATTTTTTTTACTACAGTTATAAAATTGTATATTAATCTTTTAAGTGAGAAGAAAATTGCATATAAAGATGCTAAATATGAAATAGTCAACAGCACTTTATGTAGGTTGTGTTTGTCTAATGGAGGGTTAGTAATGCTTTAGTCAACCATTTATTCATTGACCTCTTCTCAGAGATTGTTTTGTGCTTTATGGGAAAGTTTTTATCATAAGTGTCGTAAAGAATGGAACTAAAATTTTTGTATTTTTCATCTAATGAAGATTATCGTTGAGGACAAAGGAGAAGTCTGTATTTTTTTTATTTGGCGTAGAAATAATAATAATAATAATAAATAATAATATAATAATAATAATAATAATAATAATAATAATAATAATAATAAAAATAATAATAATAATAACCTTCAGTATTTTATATATATATATATATATATATATATATATATATATATATATATATATATATATATATATATATATATATATATATATATATATATATATATATATATATATATATATATATATATATATATATATTGGAGAAAAATTTTTAAAATTATTTTGAAACTATTTACAGTTATTAAAGTGTTCATAAGTAATAAAATATGGGGGAAGGGAAGTATTGTGGGCAAGTCATGACCTTGGGCAAGTAATTGGTGTTGATAGGAGACAAAACATTGAATAGGGTAGAAATATCCATATATAAAATTAAGAACTTCTATTTAAATAAAAATTTAATTATTTATCCTCGGCATATTAACTGGTATTATATCGATGAGGAAAGGAAACTTTCATTACTTTGCATAAATCATTAATTTTGAAAAGTTAATATTTGCTGTGGATATTTCATAAACTTCCTCCCTCTGAATGATACAAAGAAAGGCGACATTATTTCACATGTACGCTTGTTAAGGCGCATAGATGAAAAATACACACATTTTGCTTAAATATTATAAAAAAATAGTATAAGCAGAAATAAAGTTCACAAAATTCATACAACATACATAAAAAAAAATATTGAGGATTCGAAACTGAAGAAAAAATAACGATATATCGATATATCGGCGGGAAATGTCATTGATTTTTTCTCCATACTATCGGAAAATTATCAATATTGATATATATCGATACTTTTTCGAAATCCCTATCATATTGTTCATTTTTAAAAGTGAACATACTTGACATTTAAAGCAGGGTTGGTGGATTTATGATTTTTTTATATATAAAAATCAATTTTTTATTGGTTTTTATTTTTTTTAATTTTTTAATTTTTTTAAGGCACAAATTGCTTTTTTTAATTATTATTTTTTTAATTAATAATTAATTCTAATTATATTACCTAATGAATAATAAGTTTAGTAAATATAATTATTATTTAGTCTAATTAAGTTATTTAAATTATATACATGCTACTGTACTGTATAATTTCTGAGTGCTCTAATTTTATTTATTTCTTTATTAAAGTGATTTGAAACTATATTGATTAGTTTAATTATTACATAGATGAACTATACTTATCATTAATTAGGTGATAATTAGGATTAATTAGTAATTTAGGAAAAAAAAGAATTTGCATAAAAAATCAAAAAGTAAAAAAGATAAAAAAATCATGATTTTTTTATATATATAAAAAAAATCACGTAAGAAGTCAGTTGATTTAAATCATTTGATTTTTTCGTGCCAACCCTGATATAAAGTATTCGATAAGTGATAATAAAAATATTCATTCAATCAGTTACCGAATTATGCGTTATAAACATATCATGAATTATAATAAATTAAAAGGAAGAATATGATAATGTTCTTACCTTCCGATAAACAACATCACCGAAATGCATAATTATTGAAATATGCAGTATATTAAAAGCTAAAGGTATAAATACATTTAGATTGTAACTGGAAATTGTCGTCATCCTTGTTACTTCCGATATTACAAACAATAAATTATTTAGAAAGAGTAGTGATACTGGTATTTGAAAGTAATCGAATGTTCCTTCTGTGATGGAAAGCAATGTATAAAGTTTCTGTTTAAAGTTGTCTATGTCAGTTGTGTTGGATTCTTTATGGAATTTTGAATGGGTCATTTTTGAGTTTGACAATGGCAATCTTCTCTTTTCCCAAAGATATACTTCTTTATTAAGTTCTTTTGCAATTGAAAGTAGTTGTTCAACAACACAGAAATATAAGTTGCAAAGAATTATAGGAAAAGAGTGCCCGTAGAAAAAGTAACCTAATCTTGTCCAATAAATAATTTTATTATTATTCATTTTATTGAAATTTGCATTGGTATAAAACATAATTAAAAAAGAACAATTTATTAATAAACAGAGGAAAAATGTAAAGTAATTTTCCATTAATTTTCCCCTAAAATGTTTTATGAAAATGGTAATTTTTTTCACCGATTTTACCAAACGTTTGCAGTAAATCCTTGTGTGAATTGTAGTTGAAGTTAAAATAATTATCCAAATTAAGCGATCTGCGACAACAATAGTGGTGTTAATACCATTGTTAAGAGTATTAGAAGATGTAACTTGAAAGTTTTCAATTTCATAATTAAAAATTACCATTATATAAGCTGGAACAAGCGTTACTGCAGCAATAAGGAGACCATTATTATATAAACTTTGAATCACATTTATCCATAGTAAATTTTCCTTGATTACAGGAGCAAACTTTATGCCAAAAAGAGAAGATGCCAAGAGGTAAACTTTAAGTCCTAAATGAAGCGAAGACTGAATCATCTTTCTCTTTCAGAGAAAATAAACTTTGGCGGTGTTTTTCAAAAGCAAAATTATTCAGGTTTATTTCTATTAATTAAAAATATTTTGAAAGCCATGAACTGACCAGTAAAAACTATGATAACTAATAATAAAATAATTACAAATAAAAGTCAATTTATTTAAAATGGTAGCATAAAAATAATAATGAAAACGATATTTCATTAAATATTCTTATACTAAAGAAAGCCTAAATGTAAGGTTAAAGTTCCAACTCACAATGGATACTTCAGAAAACAAAATGAGGCTAACCATAATCCATTCCTTCCTCTCCTCTCTCTCTCTCTCTCTTTCTTTCTCCTCCTCTTTCCTCCTTTCTTTCATATGTATATGTATATGTATGTGTATGTATAAATGTATATGTATGTAATAATGTGTGTGTATGTAATATTTCCTTATCTCTTTCCTCTCTCTCTCTCTCTCTTTCCTCTCATACGAATACAAACAAATTTAAATGGATGCTTTCCTATGAATGTATGTATGTATGTCTGTATGTTATGTATGTATGTATGTAATAATAATCTCTCTCTCTGCTGGAACCGTCCATTTATCCATCCATCCATCCTCCTCCATCCTTCTTCTCATTATATTCCATTCCTCTCTCTCTCTCTCTCTCCTCTCCTCTTTCTCTCCTCTCTCTTTCTCTTTCTCACTCTTTCTCTTCTCTTATACTTTATGTATGTATGTATGTATGTATGTTCTCCATTCTCTCTCTCTCTCTCCTCTCTCCTCTCCTCCTCTCAAAATATATATATATATACTCTTTTCTTTCTCATATATATATATATATATATGTATGTCGTTGGGATGCTTCACGATTGAACAAAGGCGGACATAAATCAGGCAAATTGCCCATGTGGTTCTCCTGCAGACAAATCTTTCTGGCCTCTTGCAAAACATCTCTAACAACTTCTGTTAATTTGCTTTTCCGCCTCATATTTACTGTGTTCGATATGTAGTAGCTCTTCCAACTGAAAGGTCAATCTCTTCGGCCTCATATTTTCTTCTAACTCAACCCTGGACGATTCTGGCATTCTCCCTCCTTCTCTTCTCCTCTCAGGTGTCCTATGTCTTTGCCTGAGATTACATTTGATCAGGTGCAGGTTCTGAGATCTTTGAACTTTAGGAAGGTGGGTAGCCAGGATGGCATCTCCCAATTTTGGGGAATATGCTTGCATTGGCCCGCCCCTCGTTCAGCTTTATTTCCTATATGTCTCAATACTAGCAATTTCCCTCAGTGTTGGAAGTGCATATGTCCAACCTATTCCGAAAAGGAAGCTGCTTTGATCTTTCAAACTATCGCCCTATAGCTCTAACTTGTATTCTATACAGATCTTTGAAACCCTTCTCAACTCTCATTTCTTAGACCATCTGGAGATCTCATTCTCTTCTTTTCGATCACCATTACGGTTTTCGGCGTTCAAGGTCTACTGGCGATATACTTTCCTATTTAACCGATTTATGGTTTTCCGCTCTTAGGAACTGCAGGGAGACTTGCCTGGTGGGGCTTGACATTTCCAAAGCATTTGACCGGAATGGCGCGTCACTGCTCTCCAACTCCCTCCTTTGGGTTTCCTTCTTCTCTTTGCTTTATTTTGTCTAGCTTTCTTTCAAGTCGCTCCAATTTCGGCTGTGGTTGATGGAACGACTTCTTCTTCTTTTCTGTCAATTGTGGTGTTCCTCAGGATTCTATTCCTCCTTTATTCTTACTTTTCATAGTGATCTTCTCACCTGAACATCTAACTCTATCCCCTCTTATGCCGATGACCTGACCCTTCACTCTTCAACTCATTTTAATTCTCCTCCCTCTTTTAATTGCCTCTCATCTTAACCTTTCCAATTCTATTCTCGCTGATCTGGATGATTTCCGATTGAGATCGTCTCTCAAACCTTGCGAAATTCAATTTTTTAAAACTCAACTTCTACAAATCTCCCTCTCTAAAACACCTACTAACTTTCCTATATCTTTCGACGGTTCTCTCGTCTCTCCTGTTGACAATATAAACATCCTTCGTCTTAACATAAACAAAAAAATGTCTTGGAAACTTCACATCCACAACGGTTGCTAGGGCGGCATCAAAACTGGGAGTTCTGTTTTGAATGCGAGATTTTTTCCTCTTCTCAGTTACTCAGCTATACAAAGGGGTCTCATCCGCCCTTGTATGAGTACTGTTCTCATCTGGGGGAGTGGACTTTTGGACAGGGTCAAAGTCAAAAGCCAAAAGGCCTTCATAAACTCTTACGACGCCATCGTAGCACAAGGGGTGCTGTGTCTGCATGTGCACGAGTTTTGTGTAGATATTGGTAACTCAGGCTAGTTCACTGCGGAGCTTCCTTCTTTCCTCTATGGAATTCTCTTCCATCTGTATTTCCATTATCCACCACTTCATCTGTCCCATTACCAGATAATTCCATGTGTCTTTAACTATATCTCTTTCTCTCTCCTGCTCCTCTCTCTCTCTTTCTCTCTCTCTTTCTCTCTCTCTCTTTCTCTTCTCTCTCTTTCTCTATATATATATACTCTCTCTCCTCTATATTATATATATATATATATATATATCTTTCTCATATATATATATATATATATATATATATATATATATATATATATATATATATATATGATCTTAAAATACACATATGTATTTTATACATATATTTATATAATAATAATAATCTCATTTTATTCAAGAACTTCAGTGAAACGTCACGTCCGCATCCGCGCCCACGTCCTCATCTCACTTTGGATCCGCATCCCTCCACATCCATCCATTCCACATCCCTCCCCGTCCACATCCATCCATCCATTGACATTTTTTTGTTACGGCCACAGATATATATACTCTTTCTCCTCTCTCTTTCGATTTATATATATATATATATATATATATAGTCTTTCTCTCTTTCTCTTTCTTTCTCTCTCTCTATATATATATATATATATATATATATATATATATATATATATATATATATATAGGTTGAAAAAACATAATTTAAAAAAAAAAAGCATTAAAAACCATGTTTTCTTGTTTTGCTTTTTTGTTTATTTGGTTTTTATTACTTTAATAACAATATTTTAGCAATATGCTTGTTTATATAGTATTTAGTATTTACATCATTTATATTAATGTTCTTATATGTTTTTGAGCCAAATTTTATATTAACGATTCATAAAACAACAATTTATCAGACATATTATTGAACTTTTTATTTCATAAAAAAAAAAAATAAAAGAAAATTTTTTTAATTATTATACAGTATATATATATATATATATATATATATATATATATATATATATATATATATATATAATATATATATATATATATATATATATATATATATATATATATATATATATATATATATATATATATATATATATATTTTTTTTATATATATATATTCAATCTACATCTCTATATCTCGAGAATACTTGATTGTTGTCATGAAGAGCTTCATGCTGAAAAAAAAAAGAATCAACTACAATCTTCCTTGTCTTCCCGGAAGTTTATTTACTAACTTTTTTATTGCTGTCAAGGCATTGTTAAATACAATATACAATATATACAAAAAAATATATAAAATAAAATTATACTATACAAATAACATTATACTATAAATAAAAATTAAAAAAAAGTTTAAGTTATAAGATTCTCCTTTTATAACTTTAGTGATAATTTCACCAAATTTTTTAAATTTAAATATTCTCGGTGATATTCATTGGTTTAGTGGATAAGATTGAGTTTGTAAAAGGTTGGTAGTACGAATCTTTGAATTGAGACTGATGGTAATGCTAGTTTCTGGTAACATGACCTGAGGCAAGGATGAAGGAGTTATTGTTTCTCTCAAAAAATGGCGTTACGTAAATAAATATACTCTGCCCTAGTACGGTTGGAGTCACAGCGTGCTGGCATTTGTATATTCTTCTTCTTGGGACCCCGCAAAGTGGTTCCAAATGACAATCTCAAGTCCCAATAGGTTCTAAATATATGACAGCGCGGGAAACCCAACAAGAGGTTCCAACTGAATTTTCTTTTATAAGAGTGTTCGGACTCTCCTCAAAGGAAGAGATATGGGTGATATATTTATGTAGAATAGATAGATAAGGAGACTGAATTTTTAAAGTATTAAAAATAATCATCTTTTCTGTGCCCAATTAGAAATATGATAAAGATCAATGGTCAATTGATTCAAGGCCGTCCTGTTAGCTTCAGTTATTTAAAGTTGATTTAGTCATCTTTCAAAATGAAGTGAGTGTGAAATATGTATTCTTCAACATAAAAATAAATAATAATTGATGGTAACAGATATTGCATTATCAATGAAAAAAATAAAAAGAGTTGGAAGTAGGACAGACCTCTCACGAACGCCACTATTAATAGGTATGAAAGATGAATGGTGGACTCTATTATAACATCAGCTGTAGGATCATCGGAAAGGAAATTAGAGCGATGGTCACAGAGAAGAGGATAGATTCCGGAAGAGTGAAGTTTAGAAGTAAAAGTTATATACCGAAGTTTATCGAAAGTTTTAGATAATCCTGTGATTTTTAGAGGTGAATGTATTGAAAATTTCATTTTCTAAAATAGATTTTGAAACCCACATAAATCCACTAAAGTAAATAAGAAAAAAAGAAAACATTTCAAATGTTTTTATAAAATTTGTTTGATTTCTTTTCTGTATCAAAATATATCAAGGATAATATTTTACAAATTAAATGAAGAATAAAATTGATTTTCTTACCTTCTGGTAAACAGCATCAGCGAAATATAAAATTGTTGAAATTTGCAGAGCGTTCAAACTTACTGCCACGAGTATCTCTGGTTTATAAGTCGAAGCCGTTGTGATTCTTGTAACTTCTGATACTGCATATACTAAATTATTTAGAAATATAAGAGTAACTGGTATTTGAAAGTAATCATAGGTTCTTTCTGTGATGGAAAGTAATGTATAAAGTTTCTGTTTAAAGTTGTCTATATCAGTTGTCTTAGATTCTTTATGGAAATTTGAATGAGTCTTTTTTGAACTTGATAATGACAATCTTCCATTTTTCCAAAGATATGCTTCTTTGTTAAGTTCTTTTGCAATTAGAAGTAGCTCTTCAACAACACAGAAATATAAGTTGCAAATAATTATAGGAAAAGAGTGCCCATAGAAAACGTAAGTAAATCCTGTCCAATTATAAATTTTACTGTTCATGTTATATATATTCCCATTACAAACAAGTAATAATAAATAAGCAATATTTAGTCCTACACAGAGAAAAAATGTGAAACAATTTTCTTTCAATTTTCCATTAAAATATTTTTTACAAAAGGTAAGTTTCTTGATCACTTTTACTAAATTGTTCCAATGAATCCTTGTGTAAATTGTATTGAAAGTTATGACAATAATCCAAATCAAACGAGTCGCAACAATAATAATATTGTTGATACTATTATTTAGAGCATTAGAAGATGTGATTTCATAAGTACCTAATTCATTAAAAAGTACTTGCATAACAAAAAATGGAACTAACGTAACTTCAGCTATAAGTATGCAATTATTATATAAGATCTGAATAGTATTTATCCACAGTACATTTTCCTTTGCTGTATGAGAACACTTTATTCTCAGCATATAAAATTTTAACCCTAAATTCAACGAAGAGTAATTCATATCTTTCTTCTCATAAAAAGTATGAATGTTGTACAACATTTTAACTGTCAAATACAAGTCTAATACAGGTCAAATACAGGTCTATTATTTTTATTAAGAATATTTCAACAAAAATACAACAAGAACTAACATGTTGCATAACAAATTGAATACTGATAAAATCCAATTTACCCGTACCATACAACAATATAAAATGTAAAATCGGTATTTCATTAATTATTTTATAACAAAAATGCCAAATTCTTTTTCAAAGCTCATAATTACAATTGATTTTTTTAACATTAAAAAGTACAACCTCATTAAAATAATGAGACACGCGTAATTCATTAATAACGAAAATTAAATTGACAATATAATTATGTTTATTTTGGCGTCTTGTTTGATGGAACCATTTGAAGTTCATTGGGACGTTAGTAAATAGATTCTTCATATAATTAATAGAAATTGCTTGGTTAATTACTATATTTAAATAATACAACTTCACACACACTCATATATATATATATATATATATATATATATATATATATATATATATATATATATATATATATATATATATATATATATATATATATATATAAATAAATATATATATATATATATATATATATATATATATATATATATATATATATATATATATATATATATATATATATATATATATATAAATTAATGCTTATGTGAGAGTAATATTTAAATATATATATATATATATATATATGTATAGAGATATATATATAATAATATATATATATATATATATATATATATATATATATATATATATATATACATTTCGAAAATCAATAACATTGCCAGTAGTGAAGAGAGGATAGCGAACGTGTGCTTGGTGGGGTAGGAAGAAATAGTTATTTTGAGGATGAAATAATTATTACGGAGGTATTAGATAGAATGAGATGCAATTACTAATATAATGATCAGGAATGGAGGCAAGATTGTGATTGCCTGGATATGGGAGTTGTGTAAGAAAGCGTTTGTGTAGGAGGGCAGTGGCGTACGCAGGAGTTTTTCGGGGGGAGCTGAAATTTTGTCATTCCCCTTAACCCGGATGATAAATATTGATGTTTTATGGAAATATGAGATTCTTTTGATTTAACTTAGAATTTGTATGTGAGATGTAATGTACTAGAGAGAACTGAGAGATATTTTTAAGAAAATTAGGAAAGATTGAAAAAATTTCAGTTCTGCATAAATTTAAAATTATTATTATATTCTACAAGAATATAAAAAATCATAAAATTTATTTATCAATAAGGATTTGTTTTCTCTTTTGTTTACGAACTCTCTACTTAAAGCTAATCTTTTTTTTTTTTTTTTTTTTTTTTTTTTAGTTTTAGCCAGGGTTGGGGATTTTTTGGATTTTGAGAAAAAAATCAATTTTTGATTTTTTTGATTTTTGATTTTTGAGAATCGTGACGTCACGCGAAATATTTTTTGTATTTTTTACTTTTTTTAAGTTCGATTATTTTTAACCCTAGGCCTACATCTGAGTTCAAAATCTTAAAATAGGGCTTATAGTCTATGACACAATGAAACAGCAACACTAAAGAGTGTTATTTGTAATAATGATAATATTGTCTGAAACATGGTCTTTTGTTGACATTTTTATAGTGTAGAAATTTGAAACAGAGTAGCCTTGCTATGATATTATTATTCTAATTTTTTATTTCTATTGAAATTAAATCACTTAAATATATAAAAAAATTAAAAAATATATATATAAAAGCAAAAAATCAAAAAAAACAAAAAATCATGATTATTTGGGGAAAAAAATCAAGTGAAAAAATCAGTTGAAAAAATCAATTGATTTTTTCCGTGCCATCCCTGGTTTTAGCGTTCTTTACAAAACCGTTATTGGTTACATAATTCCAATACTGTTGTAGGAATGGAATAGCAGGAAAACAATAATTATTAACAAAATAGTTTTATTTTTGACGAATTTAGAGAACAAACTGTAAACTTCGTGGATTCCCCAATCCAGCAAAATGGTCGATGACTTAATCGTTGGTGATTTCTAAAGTCAAGTCTCTTTGAATAAAGAGTTAAGGAAATCCATTCAAACTATTTCCACTTGTGGTCCTCAAATACGTTTTAACTAATTTCAGTTTAGAAAAAAATTCATTCAGCTAAAGATTTAGAAACAGGAAGTAAAGCAAGTATTCTCCACGGTATGATTATATTTGGGGCAAGTTTTCGACCCATCCGGCGAGGGCAGTTATGGGGTTTTGATGTATCAATACTTTTCGAAATCCCTATCATGTGTTCATTTTTAAACTAGATATGTTTCTATATATAAAAATCACTATTTTTTTTATTTTTTTTTTTTTTATTTTTTTTATTTTTTTTATTTTTTTTAGCACAAATTGCTTTTTTAATTATTATTATTATTATTATTATTATTATTATTATTATTATTATTATTATTATTATTATTATTGTGTGTGTGTGTGTGTGTGTGTGTGTATCATTGTGTGTGTGTGTGTGTGTGTGTGTGTGTTATTATTATTATTATTATTATTATTGTGTGTGTATTATTATTATTATTATTATTATTATTATTATTATTATTATTATTATTATTATTATTATTATTATTATTATTATTATTATTATTATTATTATTATTATGATTGTGTGTGTGTGTGTGTGTGTGTATTATTATTATTATTATTATTATTATTATTATTATTATTGTGTGTGTGTTATTATTATTATTATTATTATTTTAATTATTATTATTATTATTATTATTATTATTATTTTAAATTAGTTCTGTTATAGATACAGTAAATAAAAAGGCTGCCATTTCTGGAAAAATAGAGTGTATTATTCTGGTAGAGAAATTGTGGATAAATCGTATATATATATATATATATATTTATATGTATATACATATATATATATATATATATATATATATATATATATATATATATATATATATATATATATATATATATATATATATATATATATATGTCTTTATATGTATATTGATATGTATATATATATATATATATATATATATATATATATATATATATATATATATATATATATATATATATATATATATATATATATATATATATATATATATATATATATATATATATATATATATATATTCACAGGAGTTTTATCTGTTCAAATCAATTATGAACAACAAAATTTGAGATATCTATTTTCTTCTTCATTTATCAATTTTTCTTTTCAGATAAAATATATTACTTTCCTCACGTACGCCCCAAAACGCTTTTATCACTAGTCAAAGTCCTTTTAGTTTTTAATTTAATTATTTACTTTTTCCTATCATATCTATTTTTCAACTTCCCTATCACTTGAAACTGAAGCTCGAATCATCCCCTCTCTTCCACCCCCTTATTTTTCACCCCCGAGATAATCTCTTGTTCCTTTCAAAATTCTTATTCTGACGCCTGATGCGCTGCCGTATAGTCGCCTCTCTTTTTAACACTGTTAACTCATTTTGTGAATTTCCGGTAAGTTTTTGAAATTTGTTTGAATTTTATAAAACTATTTTTACACGCAAACATAACTTCTACATTTCCATCGTAATAATTATTGCCGTTGAAATTTTTGAAAGTTCGTCTGAATTTAAATTTTTTTAAGATTTATTTTTCCTTATTTACATTTTAATGAAACTGGGAGTTTTGGACTCAATTTAACCAAATTTTGATATTTTTTTTTCTTGTGTTTTCCCCCTGCAGTTACATAAACTTCCTCCCAAACTCCAAAGAAAATATAAATTATTTTCGCTTCAGATTCGTGTTCGATTTTTTATTTATATTTTCTTTCACTTGTGATCCCTACCTAGTTCCATCTTTTCAATGTAAAGTTTTGGTGAAATGTTTCCTGGCCTTTTTAAGTTTTTATAAAATAGTCATGAGAGGCACATTAATAATAATAATAATAATAATAATAATAATAATAATAATAATAATAATAATAATAATATAATAATAATAATAATAATAATAATAATAATAATAAGAATAATAAAAAATAATAATAATAAAAATAATAATAATAATAATAATAATAATAATAATAATAATAATAATAATAATAATAATAATAATAAAAATAATAATAATAATAAAAAAAAATGAAACTACTAATAACTACACTAATGGCAATAATAATAATATTAATGGGAAAAATTTATAAATTTGCATTTCGATCTTGAACCTTGCTTGGGAAATTTTAAATTGTTGCACCCCTTTAAATAAATAAAGCATTAGCAAATATTACCTGCTGTTCGGAGTTTATTTTTTTTAACATATAAAATAACATACACCTCCACCTAATCTCCACATTTCAGCCTTCAGTATTAGACTTACTTCACACTTTATTTTTAGTTTTACAAATGTTTTTATTATCTTGGATCCAATTTTTTTTTTATATTTTATATATACTCATTTTTTAAATTTTTCATAGGACCAAGAGATTTTTGTTTCAATTAAAATTTTTAAATTTGAAGTTTCATCATTTTAGATAATCTGATTTAATTTTTATTTAGAATTTATTAAATAATCATTTCACAAATTGATAAAAATTTATTTATATAATTATGCCCACTATAAATTTCATTTTTATTTATTGTCTTTATTTTGTTTTTAGGCACCTTGCGTTCCACTAATATTGGAAAATATCTTCTGTGTTTTTATGTAATAAATCTTCTGAAAATTTGTTGGATGTATCCGTAAAAACCCTACAAGTGCTTAAACCTTATATGCCCTAAGAAGTTTTGGGGCAAAGTGGAGACCTTGCAAGTGGTGTTTTTGTTGAAGCTGTAGTCTCAAAGCTGAAGTGTATATCGCTGTGTGAAAGCGACCCCCATTGGTGAAATAGGAAACACGGAGCACTCTCTCCAACGCAGGTGTCGGGATTCACTTCTTTTTGAGGTTACTACGACTAACGGTATCGCATCTTTTTTTTTTAACTCTTTTTAATTTTTTTAAAAGTCAGAATATTTTGAAATATATATATTTTCATTCTCACCCTTGAAATATTTAGCCCATTAATTTCAAATTTCAATTTCAAAAACTCTCTAACAAACCATTATTTTGGGCTATTGTTTTTGCTTAATCCTCATTCTCCCCACAATAATATGGCAGGTGATGATACAACCACCCCCACCTCTCAGGCTCAGCCTATTGCAACAATTACACAGGTTTCGAAGCCAGAGTTGCTTCTGGAAGGGCGTATTGATGGCAAGTGGGTAGGCCCTAGTTTGCTTCATTGGGACGCGAATGTCCGTGAGAATATTGCTTTAAAGAATTGCATTTCTGAACCCTCCCGGTTAGCTCAGGCGCAAAACCAGATCTCCAACAACCCTAAATCAGAGATTCGCAGGTTTTTGAATGCCTACCCAGAGCTTTTTAAAGTTACAACTCTGGATGACTTTTTGACCCGGTTGAAGGCTTGCATCTTCCCAGACAAAGCTCTTTCCCCCTATGATGCCATGCAGCGTATACGTAACTTTCGCTGGTCTGAATCCGACTCCTTCAGCGCGGCTGTTCTCTCTCTCCAGCAGCTTTATTCAGATTTCTATACTACGCTTGCCAAACGTGACGCTTCCTACAAGCCTGATGACAAAATTATTACCGCCACAGCTTTCTGCCATTTGTTCACATTTCTTCCCGAAAAACCCGAGATTTATAGAAGGGATTTCAAGAAATTTCACGACCCTGATTTAGATCTCCACAACCAAATAAATAATTTGTTAGAGAAGTCCGAAGGCCGTTTGCATGACCCTATCCGTAATGTGATGCCTCAGCCCAATATCCACTTTCAAAAAACGGCATCTATTCCCCAAAAATCACAAAATTTTGGCCAGAGGCAGGATATTCAGCACTCCCCCCGCAATTTTCAAACACGAAATTTTAATAATCGTTCAAAACCGCAGGCTCCTCTTCATCAAAATCGTCACTTTCCTCAACCCCAGAGGCCTGCCGTGTGCTTTAACTGCGAGAGAGGAGGGCACTCGACTTCCTATTGCCCTTTCAACGCATACTGCCGAAAATGTTCTTCAAATCACACTAGGGGTTCCACCGCTCAATGTAAAGGTTCTCGATGGAGTCCTAATGATCCTAACACCCCGTTGAAGCATGTCCCAATCACCGACAAAATAAAGCAAGACATTATACAAAATAGATGGAAGGGCTCCGGAATTTTTAGACCTTCTTACATTGGAGTTAAACCTCAATCCAGAGCTCCTAATTTTCAAAGAACGCAACCAGATCGCAACAATTCCTGGAGACGAAATCACACTTCATATACTCAAATGGTAGAGCCCTCAAATGTTTACGACTCCACTCCTGAAGACCAATATGAAGAAAACTACTATTATGACGAGGAAACTGATGGTCTTTATGATGCTCAGCAGCAGGATTTTTAAAAATTAGGAGGGCAGAACACCAATCTAATTCTTCCCTCCGAAATCATAATGTTAAAATTTCTTCAGATATTTTTGATACTAATATTACTTTTCACTCAAATGTTCACACTCTTTTTGCACAGATCAATTCCAACAGCGAGGTAGTTTTCTCAAATAGTAATGTTGCAAAGCCTCTAAATAATTCTCTTTTTAATATTAATAATATTTTTGATTTTAATACTAACTCTCATGCATGCCTCAGTAATGATATAACTTTTAATGATAGCATTTCTAGCGCTGACTTAAAATTTGTAGGGTTAGGTTTTCATGACTCCGCTGTGTTGGAAAATGATGTAACTCTTTTTAAGCCCGGAAACAGAAAAGCAGTAGACATGTCAAAGTGTATTAAGCTAAAGGAAGATCATATTGCACATTCCCCGTTGGGAGAGTACAATTTGAATCTTTCACTTACCAAAACTCTTTTATCTTCCCAAAGTTTTATTAAAAATTTCCAGATTAACGATGAGTATGGACCAGATTCGCAAGCCACAGATATTGCCGAGGTGAACAGAGATGGGGCAGAGGCAAACTCCAAGAGCGAGGTGTATTTAAAGCAGTTCCAAGTTGGTGTTAAAAGCTCAAGCGCAGATGAAATTGAAGATGGTAAAAATGGTGATGTTGGATTTGAGGTTGTCACACATATCTTTGAATATGGAGTTTGCAGAGGATAGAAATTTGACAGGTAGGAGTATCAATTGTTTTTCTTATGATAGGCCACACGATTTAGCTATAGAAGATAGTGTGGATATTGAGACGAGTAGATTATTTTATAGCACTAATAGTAATAGTGGTTGTTTGGAAAGCAGATGGCTCTCGCGGATATAGAGCACTTGCCCAGTAATGGATTGAGCTTAGCATTTAGTGAACAGGTGAGAGCAGACGCGGAGGTGAAACGTAGCAAGGAGGTGAGATTAGATATGCCAGAGGGGCATGATATGATGAATATGGAGGCGCTCGTAGCTATAGAGCATAGGTATGAAGGTGCACGGCCCTCATTCAATCGTTACAGACGGAAGAGAAGAGTTAGTAGTAATGACAAAATAAGTAGAAGAAATGCTTACGCCACTGACATTAGTAAAATATTTTACTCTAAATTATATGCATTAGATAATGAAACTATTCCTACTGGTTTATCTAGGAATAATTTATTAGGAAATATTTCACCTAAATCTTCGCATACTTTACTTCCTTCTACTTCTTCTTTTAACAAATTTTTACCTTTTGATTCTCATATTACCTCTCGCTCTTTTGAAGATCTGATTAGTAGTTTTAATATATCACCAAAATTAGCTTCCTTCCCTCATAATGATTTTGATTCTTTAAATACACCAAATATGGTATCACAAGGCACTAACCAGATTTCTATAAAGGATTTCTCCGATTCTTTTGTCACTTTTAATGAAGCTATTTTACCCACTCCCCATCCATCTTCTATTAATTTAGACTCAGACGAAACTTTTAAATCTCCCTCTCCCTCTCCAGAGGCACTTCCAGCTCCAAATTTTTCGTCTTTTTCTTCTCACCCACTACCTAAAACGGAGTCCCGGCTTCCCCTGTATCCCAATGATTTCACTCCTCCCTCTACTCCTACAGCTCTTCAACAAGAGCTGACATTTTCTTCATCTTTTACAAATGACACAAATTTAGCAGTGGATGTAGACGAAATCTCTCACCCATTGATTGGCCCCGCCTATTTTCTCAACTCGCATATATCATTCAATAATTACACTTTAGAGAATAAACGCTTTTTAATCGACTCAGGATCTAATTCGAGCTTGGCCAGACGATCTCTTATCTTAGAATTAGAAAACAAGTTTGCTATTACTATACCACTTACTAAAACACCGATCACTTTGAAATCCATCACGGGAGATGTTTTTGACCAGATCGGGACTACGGTTCTGTATCTCCACATTAAACACGTAGTTGTGCCAATAAATTTCATTGTCATTGATGATTCGCTTTGTGGTTTCAAAGCAGATTTTCTTTTGGGAACTAATTTTCTAGCTCTACCTAATATACGTTTTGAGGCGCATAAGAATACTATAGCTGTTTTATCTGACACTGCCTACATTTCAATGCCTCTCACTCCCATCTATCCCCAACGCCAAAGCAGTCCCACACCAGAGGTACACCACAACACATCTTTACCTCTTTATCATAATGAAACTAGCTTTGTAAATGATTTATTAATTGATACTGACACAAGGTATAACCTCTCTATTATTGAAAATGTCACCCTTGATTCCTACTCTAAGACAACTTTATCTGTCAAAGCTCTATCTTTAGCGAACACCCCCCCTCCAGATAAACTAATTTTGACTTCTGAAAAGGCTTTTCTTCATAACTTTCTCTTCATAGGTGGTGTTATGAGCTCGGTTAATAAGGGTCACGTTCTTTTGGATATTATAAATATGTCAGCAGCACCTCACACGCTGCAAACAAATACTTTTTTAACGATAGCGAATCCTATTTTCACTCTTGAAACTCCTTTTGACACTTCACGTGTAAATGTTGCATCCTCGTCTAAAGGTTTAACTCCGTCCCAACTTCGTAAAACATATAAAGAAATTATTCAAGAGTCTTTCAAAAACGAGGAAGATGAGTGCGCAACACTTACTGATCCGATCCAAATCAACTGGAAAATTTATTGGATCTTCTCTTGGACTACAAAGATATCATTGCTTTGGAAGATGATGAAGTCCCTATTTGTCCCCTGACGAAGTTTAGTGTTACACTGAAAGAAGACGCGCCAAAGGTATTATACCGTCCTCAGTATAGACTCCCCCACCGCTACCTCAAAGATATTAAGCAGTGGGTGGAGGATTCGCTGGACAAAGGATATATTCGACCCATCTCCAGCCCTCATAGCGCTCCTCTCCTAGTGATTCCAAAAAAAGGATCTACAACTAACCGTATTGTTGCAGACTATAGACTTCTTAATTCCCATACTATCCTTTCGCGCTTCCCCCTTCCATGTATTTCGGACATTTTAAGTTCTCTAGGGAACAGCTCCTTCTTCACAGCTCTGGACTTAAAATCGGGCTATACCTGCATTGAAATCGAAAAGGAGACACAACCGCTCCTCGCTTTCAGAACAACAAGGGGTCAGTATACCCCTACGAGATTAAATTTTGGATTAGCTAATGCTCCTTCCTGTTTTGCAAATCTAATGGAACTCGCTTTGCATCATCTATTGGGTGACGCCTGCAGAGTTTTTCTTGACGACATTCTTATAATGGGAACATCTCTGGAAAATCACCTAGAGAACATAAAGAAAGTCTTCGATTCTTTTCGCAAAAACAGGCTTAAAATGAAACTTTCTAAGTGTAAGTTTCTGAGGACCTCTCTCCTCTTTCTTGGTTTTAAAATCTCCAAACATGGGATATCCCCAGACCCTCTAAAGCTCAAGACGCTCACAGGGTTCAAACCCCCCACAAACGTCTCAGAAACGCGGTCTCTCCTTGGTTTTCTAACTTATTTTTCTCATTTATTACCCCATTACTCCCAGACTGTCAAGCCCATTACACAACTCATAAAGAAAAACAGCACATTTTTCTGGGGACCTGAGCAAAATAAGGCTTTTGAGATACTTAAAAACGAACTCTTATTGCAACCGCAGTTGTGCTATCCCGATTATGACAAACCTTTCTTCATAAACACGGATGCTTCTAATGTTGCTCTGGGAGCCGTTCTATTTCAAATGGATGATAACAATAAAGAGAAGCCTCTCTCCTTTATCTCTAGATCTCTTTCTAAAGCGGAAACAAATTACCATACCTTGGAATTGGAAGCTTTAGCGATTGTTTTTGCATTGCGCAAATTTCGAAATACGATCTTCGGATACGAGGTGACGATTATTACCGATAATCAGCCTCTGATACACCTCATCAGACAACTATCTGGGAGACTTGAAAGATGGAATTTATTTATTCAACATTTCAATCCCACCATTATCTACAAGCAAGGAAAGTTAAATATAATACCTGATTACTTGAGTCGCAACCCTCCCCCCCTCACACATACCTTTGCGCAAAATACAATTTTGCCAACTACACGCTTCCATCTCACTAAGGAAAACTTCGTCAAAGAACAAAGAGCGTGTCATAGATTAAAAGCTCTTTATGATTTCGCGAAGCCTCTTATCTCCCATAATAAACCTCTGCAGCAGCAAGACATTTCTGCAGATACATCCCACGTCCTCATTGACGACATTCTACATTATGCCACGCAAAATGGCGCATTTTTGATCCAGATCCCAGATTCCATGATCCATTCAATTATCGAATTCAACCACGACTCTCTCCCAGCAGGACACTGTGGTGTTGACAGAACTGTTTATAGGATCAGGGAAAAATACATATTCCCGAGACTATACACACTGGTGAAAGAATATTGCAATACTTGCACCTCCTGCCAAAAGGTAAAGGGTAACAAACCTAAATATGCCGAAATCAAATCTTACCCCATCCCTTTCGAGCCGTTCTCGAAGATCCACCTCGATATCCTTGGCCCATTGCCAACCTGCAAGGAAACTAAGGCGAAGTATATCTTGGTAATGAAGGACAGTCTCACGAGATACGTGGAACTTGTCCCTCTCATTCAGCACACCGCAAAGGACATTGCTCACGCACTTCTGGAAAGGATTATATGCCGTCATAGCTGTCCTCAAATTATTTTGAGTGACCGTGCCCCAGAGATGACTTCTCAGTTTCTAAAGGAAATTTGCAAACAATGGAAGATCAAGGCTGTTAACATCGTTGTTAGGCATCCTTCTAGCAACAGTTTGGCGGAAAGAGCCATGTTGCAGATTGCTAACCACCTCCGTCATTATGTAAACTCCAACCATAATGACTGGGGTAAATTAATTCCTTTCACTCAGATTGCTATTAATTCTACTTTTAATTCCTCTATAGGTTGTACTCCTCATTTTCTTTTATATACTTACAACAAAAGACTTCCTTGGGACCTCCCAAATTATATTTCTCCTTTTACTAAAGGTTCCGAACCATCTAAACCTATTCATGAATACGTCAAAGATCTTGCAGAAAGAGCGAATCTCATTCGAGACCAAGCTCGTGACCATCTTTTGCAAGAAACAAATACACAAATGCTTAAACAACATAAAAAGGCATCTTCACCAATTAGAGTTGGTGATTATGTTTTCGTGTTGGACGTAAAGAAACCCGGGCAGTCACCAAAGCTTTTCCCCAAATGGTGCGGCCCCTTTCAAGTTAAGCAGCTGGTTCATTTCAACAAGTTGCTTTTGCAATGTTTACAGACTTCCAAAACATTCATAGTCCATAGGGACAATATTAAGATCATCAAACTTAGAGCTGATAATGTGCCTATTCCTTCCTCAAACCCAACAGTCGACCCTCCCCCTCCTAAAGACCCACCGTCTCAAGAACCACCTCCTAAAACCTCTCAACTAGCTAAACCTTCTTCCCCTCCTTCTTCCTCTGCTATTCCTCATACTATCTATTTCCAAAGACAGCTCCCTCCTTAACCCCTCCACCGATTCCTTTACCACCTCCTTCCTTGTCCCCGCCTCCTTCTTCCTCTCCTCCTTCATCTCCTTCTCCTCTTCCTTCACACCCTCCTTCACCTCTTCCAGCACCATCTCTTCCATCGCCCCCTCCTCCTGCTCAATCCCCACCTCCCTCCCACGCTCATCTGCCACCTCCAAATCCAAATTTTCTTTTCTCCCCTTCCCCTCCTCCTAGAGTAAATTTTAAAGGTTTTTCCTCTACCACACCTCCACCTCTATCTTTCGACGATTCTCTTTCCCCGTCTCAGCTTCCAGCATCAGGTTCTCGATCTCCCTCCCCACCTGGTTTACCCCCTAAATGTCACTTTACAATTGCTCACCCTCCGATTCCTAAACCTCGTTTACCACCCCCTCCCCCCATCTCTCAAGGTCCTTTACAACCTCTGTCAGATCTTCAAATTCCTCCCACTCAGGACATACCTCCTCCACTCCCTATAACATCGGCTAGAAACACTTCTCCACCCTCTCCTCCTGATGATAGATCTCGTGACCACACGTTCGTTCCTAATTTCCCAATAAGAAACGCCAACATTCCACACCCCATGGCTTTAAGGACCAGACAACAGGGTACTACATTAAGAGGTAACAGGTCATACTTACTTCCTCCACCACAAAACATCCCTCAGGGTAGAGGTTTACCACCCCCAAGACCTCCTAAATCATGAGTGTTATTTCATTTTAAAAGTACCACGGGCCGACTATTTTACATTTATTTACATCAATGTATAAATAATCAAACATATTAGGAAAACATTTCTAACATGTAAAATATGAAACGATCATCACATTTCATTGAAAAGGAAAATTATAACAAATAAATATTAAAATCACAAAATTTCAAAACCTTCTTCTCATAAAATCTTCTCTTTTCCTCTATCTTCACAGACAAACATGTTGAGAAACTGGATCCTCTTCTTTATCTTGACATCAAAAATCTTCGCTCTGAAACTAGAAAACACAGAATCACAATATGAAGTTCATCAAGGCTTTGTTTTAAAACAAGCAGGACATTCAAGATTTATCACCAGTTATTTAAATATACATACAGATTTAAGATGCTCAAAAGAACTCATTATAGAAAATGTATTAATCAAAAATACCCAGCTACTAACTAATTATATACCATACTTGCAACAGAGGTTCAACAGTAGATTTAACGCTAACCAAACTTCACCTGAACTAACATACATTCATTCATTATTACTTGAAAACCAGAAACAATTTAAAAATATCCTCCAAGACCCTTGGGTACTATCCTCTTTAAATATTCAGCCTTCAGCACCCAAAAGAGTAAGTAGAGGCCTAATAAATGTAGGCGGATCGGCATTGCAATATCTATTCGGGACAGCAACCATGAACGATATTAATAAACTTAATACCAAAATAAACTTATTACAAGATACGAGAGCCCATATTTATAAACTTAAAGAGCAAGTTCATCAGAATACTAATACATTAATAGATATAAAAGACAATTTGAAAGTGTTAACCCAATATATAAATGCATCTATACCTTCGATAGAATTACAGCAGGAAATATCGAAGCTAAACACATACTTAAACTTAGAAAAAACAATATCGAACAACATTCACACTCTCATTGTAACCATACAAAATATTTGGACTACAGCAAAGTACCAGAACACCCCCTTAAATGTATATTCTTATGATATCTTACACGAGCTTATCAGAAATAGTAGCCAAATCTTACAACACCAACCAATAATACCTCTTACTCACGAATCATTTTACAAGTTCCTATCTCTATCTTGGTCATTTATACACGAAGACGATGCTTACCTTCTATCTACTATCATTCCATTTTCCGATGAAACTTCTTACCAAATTTATAAAGTAATTCCTTTCCCCACACCACTAAATGCCACATACCCAAGACTGATGTTAAATAACGAATATCCCTACTATTTTTTAAATCATCAGACCCTCAAATATACATACAGTAAAAGTTTGACAGAAGACACTTGTAAACATTATGATTCAAATTTCATTTGCTTCCCATCTAACCCCACGCAATCCCTTGACTACCGAAACTGTATCATATCCGCAATATTAAGAACAAATCAAACCACTCATTGTAACTACATTTCCTATCTCTCGGAAGCCCCTTTTAATCTTAAGGTCGGTCATCAAACCCTACTCACTTTCTCTTCCAAGGTCGTAGCTTCAATCTCCTGTCCCAAAAGTCAACCCCGACTAATTACTAGTAGCATTTTCCTTCTCCCACAAGGATGCACATTTGTTTCAGACAAGTACACCTACAGGTACCCTTCCCATTCTTCCGTGCAAACAAGTTGGATTAACAAAGATTCTCAACTTCCGGAGTATCCACTTGACCGTCAAAATTTTATCCCCAATGTTACTTCTCTGACTTCCAAATTAAAATTAAAACCATTACATCCCCAGTGGGATGAGTCTCTTGACACTATCAATCGAACTTTACAAACTCAGAAAAGCATAAATATCCATTCTTTTTCTATATCCGGATTCTCCATTTTTGCAACCATACTAAGCTTCTTAGGAATCTGTTTGGTTTATTTTAAACTTCGCCCTACTCCAGTACCCCCTGCAGCTCCTTCTGCAGCCCCTAGTGTCCAGTATACCGTGGTCCAACGTGCACCTATACCCGAACCAAAATCAACCTCTTCCATATACCCTGGACTAGAACCCACATATTCAAATCCTCCTGCATAAATTGCATACCTCACTTTCCTTTTCTTTTCACTGGCAGGGGAAACTCTTTCACATGGATTTATCTGTTCAAGACATTTATGAACAACAAAATTTGTGATATCTATTTTCTTCTTCATTTATCAATTTTTCTTTTCAGATAAAATATATTACTTTCCTCACGTACGCCCCAAAACGCTTTTATCACTAGTCAAAGTCCTTTTAGTTTTTAATTTAATTATTTACTTTTTCCTATCATATCTATTTTTCAACTTCCCTATCACTTGAAACTGAAGCTCGAATCATCCCCTCTCTTCCACCCCCTTATTTTTCACCCCCGAGATAATCTCTTGTTCCTTTCAAAATTCTTATTCTGACGCCTGATGCGCTGCCGTATAGTCGCCTCTCTTTTTAACACTGTTAACTCATTTTGTGAATTTCCGGTAAGTTTTTGAAATTTGTTTGAATTTTATAAAACTATTTTTACACGCAAACATAACTTCTACATTTCCATCGTAATAATTATTGCCGTTGAAATTTTTGAAAGTTCGTCTGAATTTAATTTTTTTAAAGATTTATTTTCCTTATTTACATTTTAATGAAACTGGGAGTTTTGGACTCAATTTAACCAAATTTTGATATTTTTTTTTCTTGTGTTTTCCCCCTGCAGTTACATAAACTTCCTCCCAAACTCCAAAGAAAATATAAATTATTTTCGCTTCAGATTCGTGTTCGATTTTTTATTTATATTTTCTTTCACTTGTGATCCCTACCTAGTTCCATCTTTTCAATGTAAAGTTTTGGTGAAATGTTTCCTGGCCTTTTTAAGTTTTATAAAATAGCCATGAGAGGCACATTAATAATAATAATAATAATAATAATAATAATAATAATAATAATAATAATAATAATAATAATAATAATAATAATAATAATAATAATAATAATAATAATAATAATAATAATAATAATAATAATAATAATAAGAAACAATGAAAATAATAATAATAATAATAATAATAATAATAATAATAATAATAATAATAATAATAATAATAATAATAATAATAATAAAAATAATAATAATAATAAAAAAAAATGAAACTACTAATAACTACACTAATGGCAATAATAATATAATGGGAAAAATTTATAAATTTGCATTTTTGATCTTGAACCTTGCTTGGGAAATTTTAAATTGTTGCACCCCTTTAAATAAATAAAGCATTAGCAAATATTACCTGCTGTTCGGAGTTTATTTTTTTTAACATATAAAATAACATACACCTCCACCTAATCTCCACATTTCAGCCTTCAGTATTAGACTCACTTCACACTTTATTTTTAGTTGTACAAATGTTTTTATTATCTTGGATCCAATTTTTTTTTATATTTTATATATACTCATTTTTTAAATTTTTCATAGGACCAAGAGATTTTTGTTTCAATTAAAATTTTTAAATTTGAAGTTTCATCATTTTAGATAATCTGATT
>JABUQX010140341.1:0-15914 GCA_015478945.1 Trachelipus rathkii
CCAACACTCCTCCTCAGTGGGCAAAGGCAATCCAGTGTGCAATTCGTGCGCTCTTTTTAATATGTTTTCACAGGGCGTGATATGGGTCTCTGAATGAGTGGTATGATTGTACACCAGCAAAACTTGCGACAATTCCTCATCCCATTTATTAGACTTTTTAATAGACATCCTCAAATACTGACTGAGGGTACGGTTTACTCGCTCTACAGCTCCGTTAGATGATGGGGTATATGGCGTGGTTAACACGTGTTTAATTTGTTGTATCTTAAGGAATTCCTCAAATTCTGGCCCTATGAACTCTCTTCCATTATCGGTTAACAGGCGCTCTGGTAGCTTTGGAAGAAATGGCAATATCCGATGTTGTACTGCTTTCGTCACATTTATACACTGCTTATTTCTTATGGGAATAGCAGCTACCCATTTTGTAAAATGATCTACCATTACAAGAGCGTAATTATTTCCTTGAGTGGAACACGGAAACTGGATCAAATCCATCGCTACCAATTCAAATGGTCTGGAAGTTACTATTTTTAATGTAGGTGGGACATACAGTATGTTAGAGATCTTAAACGCCTGACATTTATAACACGTTGTTGTGATATCGGAACATATGACTGTAATTTTTGGATGCCATATACAAGTTATAAGCAATGAGTGCAATTTAGTTTTCCCAATGTGAGCAAACATCCAGTGTGTTTTAATAGCCACCTGTGTTAAATACTGTTGCGGAACTATAAGAACTCTCCAGTAGCAAATTCCCTATATAAACGATCGTTTCTCAAATAAATATACCTACTTACTCGCGCAAAAGGTTTTAAAGGTCCATTAAATGGCAAATTCCTAACTATGGCTCTTTTCAGCCGCCTCAACGTTGGATCCGAATTTTGCAGCACTAGAATGTTATCATGCTCAATCTCTAAAGGATCCACTATATCCTCCGAGTCCATTACGATATGGTGTATCCGGGGATCCCGGATTTCTTTTACCACCTCCCCACCGGTGTTTTGGGGATTGTTTGATTTTTCTTTGACGACCGTCGTTGAAACACTAGGGGAAGCACTTGCCTCCTCCATGGACTCATCTAACAGCATCCACTCCTGGAAACCCATTGACATTACATTGACGCTCGCTGTTTCTTTCTCAATGCCCGCCAGAAAAAACGATTTTAAAAAAAACACGTTTTTTAACAACTCTAAACACAACAGATGACAAATATCTTTCTCTGATCCTATCCCAAACTTCAATGGTTGAGTATCTCCATAATACACAAATACTTGTAGATGGTGTAACTTTGTAAACGCCAGTATTGCTTGAGTGAGAGGAAACTGTCCAGCCTGTTTCATTAATTGTAGCCTCTTTGTAATTTGCCTGTCATCTTTCCCGGTGGGTAAACCATATGTTGGTCGGATTGTCGATCATCTCCTGAACAATCTCCTGTCTTAACTTTAAATGATGGTCCAAGGACCCATACAAACCCATCGACAATGCTTGAAAAAGCGAATCACCCCCACCAGGAATCTTTACTTCAGAAAATCCTCCAGGGATGGTATTTGAAAGAATTTCTTCGGACTCCACCAAGGCTCCTCCCATTGGTGATCGTGACAACGCGTCAGCTACTTTATTTTCCTTCCCTGGGATGTATCTCAACTCGTAATCAATGTCATTTATTTCTTCCAAAGTGCGGGCTACCCGAGCATTCACCAATGGCATACTATGTAGAAACAGTAATGGTTGATGGTCAGTGAAAATAACCACTTTGATTCCATAAAGAAAAGGTTTCAAAGCTCTTACAGCCCATCGAATGGCGGCTACCTCTTTCTCAGTTGTACTATAGCGCTGTTCTGCTTTATTAAAGGTTGTGGAGATATAAGCTATAGGGCGTTCCACATCAGATTGGGTCTGAGCAAGACACGCTCCTGCCCCGATATCAGAGGCATCTACATATAACAATAAAGGCTTCGCTTGTTCTGAACGATCGGGATACGATAGGACCTGTGGTGATGTTAATTCTTGTTTTAGAGCTTCGAAAGCCTGTTGACATGATTCTGTCCATTTCAAGGTTTTAGCACTCAATAGTTCGAAAAGGGGTTTGGCAATCTCTGAGCAATGGGCGATGTGGCGCCTGTAAAAGTTCACCATGCCCAGAAACTGCCTCAACTTACGGACGGTCGTCGGAACTGGAAATTGCATGATGCCTTGCAAATTTGAATCCAGTGGAACCATGCCTTTTTCGGAAACCTTATGTCCTAAGTACTGTACTTCTTTCCTAAGGAGAAACGTCTTCGCCGGTTTGATTTTAAATCCAGTTTCTTTAAATGCTGACAAAACTTTTTCGAGGACTTCTAGATGTTTTTCAAATGTTTCACTGAGGATAAGGACATCATCCAGATATACCATGCATTCGTTCCATGGAATATGTGCCAGAGCATATCTCATCCCACGTTGGAAAGTGGCCGGTCCATTCCCTACCCCAACGGCATCCTCAAAAACTCCATATCCCGCAACCCATTATCAACAGCTACAACCAGAGCCCTGGTCTCCTCCATCTCTACCTGGTAGTATCCCTTGATTAAATCTATGGTGGTAAAATATTTCATTCCTTTTAAACTAAACAGCATGTCAATCAGATTCGGGATTGGAAAACTATCTCCTTTAGTGATTTTATTTAATTCTCTGTAATCTATACACAATCTGATTGATCCATCCTTCTTTCTTATCGGCACCACTGGGGCTGAATACGGAGATTTGCTCCTCTGGATGATTCCCTCCTCTTCCAATTTCTTACAATTTGCTTCTATTTCTCGGAGAATGGGACCTTGTAACCGTCTGACTGGCACTTGCACAGGATCCTCAGTGAGTGTTTCTATTCTATGCTTAATAACATCGGTGCAGCCCACATCAGAGTCTCCCAAAGACAGATGGATATTTTTCTAATAGTTGAATTAATTTTTCTCTTTGTTCTAGTGTTATATCGGCTTCTTCCAGTCGAAACGCTTCACACAAATTTTCAGGTGTCCACTCGGTGTATTCATTTTGACCTTGGTCATTTAGTTCTACAACATTTATATTTGGTTCCTGACTTAACCCTATATCTAATCCTAACTGTATTCCTACTCCTAACTGTCCTAAAATAGTACCTTTCTTCAACCTCCTTGGGAACTCTCCCTCATTCTTAACTAAAAACATGGCTCTATCGCCCGTAAAACTAACTAAAGCAGGGTCGAATTTTATTGTATTTGGCAATCCCGGACTGGCCTCCACCACAACCGGTTGCTTTAGGGGAACTCTTCCACTCCTCTCTACTTCCACCATTAGGCATCGTCGGGGTTCTATAATCACGGACTCCACTAGGGCACAAGTCTCTTCCTTGGGGTTGCCCTGCCTTACGTCCACAGCGACGGTCTGTACGAAATTCCCGCGTCTAATCACTAACTCTCTACGATACAGATCCGGCAACAGATGTTCTTGATTTAGTATATCAAACCCCAAAACCAAATCGTAATCAGTTAGTTGGTCAGGTACCACGACAAAACGACCCGGCTTCAGGAGATAATTAGTAGACAACCTCAAAGCTATTATTACTTCCCCAAGGACAGGAAACCTAACATTCCCCAATCCTGTAATTCCCCGATAAGCGGTAGGCAAAATAGGGCTCTTATTCTTATCTAATAGATGGAAACAACTAGCTGAAATAAGACTGACTTCCGCGCCGGTGTCTACAAATGCTGTTAATGGCTCCATGGGTGGTTGATCCACTAGGGTAACTTGCAAAATTAACGTTTTCTCAGGAGCCTTTATTATATGATAAGTTATCATTGCCCCAGGACACAGTTCTTCGGCATCATTTCCTTCTTCACCCTGTTCTGCTCCTGATCTATAATCATTGTAATCCTTGGGGCGGTCTTTTCACTATTCTTTTCATTTACTTCCTCTTGTGGATTCTGTAGTTCTTCTTTACTAGTCGTTGTTAACAATTGTAGTGGTGCTGTCTGATGGATATTTCTTGGAAAACTTTCCTGAGACCCTCCAGGATAGTCTTCAACTGAGTTCATTATATTACTTATTGCTTGTTTTATTTCCCTAACTGTTGTTGGCTCTGACATGAGGTCTTCCGTGCCAGAGACTCCCCATTTCCCGGCCTCTGAGGGCAATCCTTACCTAAATGTTCTTCCTGACAAAACGGACAAACTATTCGAGGTGCAGCAGCTTGATTTCTACCATTGGGGCAATCTCCTACCAGATGACCCACCTCTTTACACCTCAAACAACGATTTTGCTTCAAATAGCAATCCTCAATCAGGTGACCTCGTTTGCCACAATACATACACTGGGGTCGAGTCCAACACTCCCCCATAGTGTGACCCCTTTTCTTGCAATGACTGCAGATGGGTACCTGTGCACCATTTTGGTTTCTTTGCTGATAACTTTGGTAATTTGGCCCCCCTCTCTGTGTATTCCTATACTCCCTCGATGGAATCCCTCTTTGTATGTGGGAAGTTGGCGGTTGATACCCTGCGGATGTTGCTGGAGCCTGTTCTCGATTATTCATTGTTGTACTGGTGTTTATACCTGGAGAACAAGCTACTTGGTGCTGTAATGCTACTTGTGATCTTTGGCTCTTTCATGCCGACATATTTTGCGTACCTCAGGGTGCCGCCATCTGGTGGAAGCGAGGTTAAGGTGGACATCTGCAGCGATTAAAAGTTAAATCTACTACCACCTCAACTTGCGGGTTTCCTTTGTTTCCTTTTCCATTATTTTTTCTATATACCTTGTCCACCATGACCACCAGTTGCTCCCATGGAATCAAGGAACCTCTCTGGATCTCCAAACCCATCAATACGTCCTCCAACCGAGTCGTCACTGCTTCCGGTAAACTTTCCAAAAATTTCTCCCGCACCATAGGCAATTTCTTTACATCATTATTGGGAAAGGCCCTCTGCGCCAGACCCAACAATCGTAGTGCAAAAAGGGGAATGTCTCCTCCTGCATGACGGCCTTTGTGAAGCCTGAGGTTTCTGTATTGGCTTTCTTATCCAGTTCTTCCCTAAACCACTGTAAGAGCCGAGATTTTACCAATCCATATTCCGATGCTGTTGCAGCTACTATGTTATAAGCCTCCAGGGCGGACCCTTGGAGGTGGCTACCTAACAATGCAACCATCCCTTCCGTTGATCCGGGATATTGGGCAGCACAATACCTTTCAAACCTTTCCAAAAACTGCACCATAGTCTCACCAGTCTCAATTCTATATTTCCCCGGTGGAATCACTTTTCCTGGTTTTCTATCCATTGACAATGATGCTATCAAAGTGGTCATATTCTCCATCAAATCTTTATTCTGTTGCAATATTCCCTGCAGGGCCTGTGAATCAATGGTCACCACTGTGGGATTTCGAACCGGGGTCTGATTCTCTTCAGATGAATTTGCAGGACCTGCTGGTATTCCATTATTGTTTGGTGGAATGGGGATGTGACCATCCTGAACAATATCTCCTTCTTCTGACTTCTTTTCCACCAAGTCGTTCATTCCATCCGTCATGATGACAATTTAACAATTCAACTTCTGATGACAATTGAGTAATTGGCACTTGGCAGCCGAGCAGAGCGAGCTTTCCCAAAAGGAACAACTACGCTCTGCTACCAAATTATGTTAATAGAATTTAACCAAGAGAGAAAAGAGCCCCACCTGATAAACACAGGAACTCTTCTTCTTCCCAAGAAGTCTCCAGCACTGTCACCTGATGTTGGCGAGCTTAACTTCTGGAGGTCTTCTTTTACTTTATTGGAGTGGCGCAGTGGTTTATTGTTTTATTGTGATGTATTCTTTTATTGACTTTTATCTCTGACAACTTCTTCTTCTTTCCTTTGAATGCTATGCCTGTTGGAAATAATCTAGACTGGATTAAACTGAAACCACAGTGGGGCTATATCCGCTTTTACTAATATGGTACTCACCATATTATTCTGACCTTATTTGTTTTCAAACTTACGACTCATCCATTAATGTAACCTCTTTATAAATAAATAATAAAAAAAAAGATTATTAAAACTTTTGGTTGGTTTTTCAACTTTAATGCTTAGTAATTAAATAAATGTTTCGTTTATATGTATAATTATATGTACAATTTAAACTTATTATAACTATATGTATATGTATATATACATACACATATATATGGAATGAGAATGAATAAATAATATGATTAATAATACAAAAAATAAAAAATATTTATAATGAAGAATATTATAACATAATAAAGTAAAAAAAAAACAATTAAGATCGATTTCCTGACAAACGGACGGCGATTATATAACAATTTTTGGACATACTTTTAATAGTTCAAATTACAGAATTAGTTATTGCAGGTTGTCGGATTGCATACGGTACTGCGGATTTTTGGCTTCAATAACTGCGGATGTGCGACTTTAATAAGTGCGGATGTGCGGTTCTAATAAGTGCGGATGTTCGGCTTTAATAAGTGCGGATGTGCGGTTTTAATAAGTGCGGATGTGCGGCTTTAATAAGTGCGGATGTGCGGTTTTAGTAACTGCGAATGTGCTATTGCGGAATTTTGGTTGATAATGCGAGAGAATTTGGAGATGTAATTTAAATTAAATTAATTCCGATTTATATCTACTAAATTGTTGAACGTTATAAAATTTGAAAAACAATTTGAAAAAGGGGAACTCCACAGTGGTAATTACGTTCCCTAACAGTAACGATCTTAGATCTTCCAAGAAAAATGGCTGCTGGTTTTCTTCAAGTTCGCTGTTTGTATACTGCCTTACAATCGGGACCTGAACAAGAAATATAAGTCAGTACATCACAATTTCCCATCCATCCGATTTACTTAATCAATCTTTCTAAATTTGCATAAATATAAACTGTAATTTACCCTTTTATAAGGGTAGACTGTCTTGTCTTTCTTCCTTAATTCTCTATTAGATCTTAAGTGTTGGTTTATTCTTTTTATTCTTATCTTCTTTCTTTTATATGTCTTTAATCCGTTTGTGTTTTTCTTTTCTTCTTCCAAAAAAAACTCTTGCAATTGCCACCTCCTCTGGATGAACAATTAAATCAAAAATCTAATTCTGTGGGAAGGAGAGGAATAAGAAAGGTAGTTAATCTATCTCATTCCTCCCCACCCGTCAATTCCGGTATTGACGCACAAGTCCAATTTGACACATCAAAATTATAAAACAAAATGTACTTCCATCACATCTCCTTAAATATCTTTTATTTTTCCCCACAGTGGGGATATTCTCTTGCAACGGTAACTCCGATGACGCACGCTGCAACGGTTCTTTAAAAAAAATCATTTTATTTGTTCTTTTGTTTCTTACTTAATTTTATTTATTTCTTATTCTTTTTAACAAATTTTTTTTCGATTCACTATTCTATTTTCGCTTTCTTCCTTCTGTCATATCATTTTCCAACCATTTATTTCCGCCGACGTTCTATCAAGAAAGGGAACACAATTGGCAACTCCTGACAGGTTCCTCGCGATCGCGTATATGGTCGATTTTCTTTTATTGGATTCACCGGATTCTCTTCAACTTCAAACCCTTCAAAAGATAACTCACTTTCAGGAATTTGTTCTTCTGCTTCTGCAATCGGCAAGCCGATCACAGGCGTCGAATAGACTTGCACACGGTTTTCAAACGTCTTATCTGTAGGAAGAGAATCCCTTAAACCCACAGGGGGAGCTTGTGTTGACTCCCAGCGCCAGTACGCTTCTTCTATTAAGTCCGAGGAGTCCCACAATAAATATTCATTAACCTCCTCCTCTTCTTCATTTTTTTCTATACTCTCCACTTCATAAATCTCCTCCACGTCCAGATAAAATGATTTCTCCAATGATTTGTCCCCACATGCTTTTATACTCAAATTTATCCTTTCCTGTGCTTTTACTAGTCCTTCAAATTTTTCTTTAATCCTTTTCAATTTTTCCTCATCTATGGTGAAACCCTCAAACAAAGAGTCATCATCGTCATCATCATCTTCAATATTCTCATCATCCACTTCTATTTCCGGCATGGGCACTTCTACCTCCCCACCGGTTATAACCTCATCTATTACTCTCCTGTCAATCTCTTCTCTTTCCTCATTCATGGCATACCTCTGAAACACAGGATCGTTCAACAAATAATCAGGAGGCATTTTCCATAACCTCAACTGTTTATGATGTGCCTTATATTGTTTACCGTCCCCTGTGGATTTTATCACATAAGTAACCCGGTTATCATTTACCTGTATTATCTCATAAGGTCCTCTATATCTAGGATGGAATTTATTTTGTGTTAAATTTCCAGGCAAATGAGCTTTCAATCCTACCATTTGATGTATTTCATAAGGGACGAACCTATCATGACTATCCTTCCAACACTCCTCCTCAGTGGGCAAAGGCAATCCAGTGTGCAATTCGTGCGCTCTTTTTAATATGTTTTCACAGGGCGTGATATGGGTCTCTGAATGAGTGGTATGATTGTACACCAGCAAAACTTGCGACAATTCCTCATCCCATTTATTAGACTTTTTAATAGACATCCTCAAATACTGACTGAGGGTGCGGTTTACTCGCTCTACAGCTCCGTTAGATGATGGTGTATATGGCGTGGTTAACACGTGTTTAATTTGTTGTATCTTAAGGAATTCCTCAAATTCTGGCCCTATGAACTCTCTTCCATTATCGGTTAACAGGCGCTCTGGTAGCTTTGGAAGGAATGGCAATATACGATGTTGTACTGCTTTCGTTACATTTATACACTGCTTATTTCTTATGGGAATAGCAGCTACCCATTTTGTAAAATGATCTACCATTACAAGGGCGTAATTATTTCCTTGAGTGGAACACGGAAACTGGATCAAATCCATCGCTACCAATTCGAATGGTCTGGAAGTTACTATTTTTAATGTAGGTGGGACATACAGTATGTTAGAGATCTTAAACGCCTGACATTTATAACACGTGGTTGTGATATCGGAACATATGACTGTAATTTTTGGATGCCATATACAAGTTATAAGCAATGAGTGCAATTTAGTTTTCCCAATGTGAGCAAACATCCAATGTGTTTTAATAGCCACCTGTGTTAAATACTGTTGCGGAACTATTAGAGCAAATTCCCCAGTAGCAAATTCCCTATATAAACGATCGTTTCTCAAATAAATATACCTACTTACTCGCGCAAAAGGTTTTAAAGGTCCATTAAATGGCAAATTCCTAACTATGGCTCTTTTCAGCCGCCTCAACGTTGAATCTGAATTTTGCAGCACTAGAATGTTATCATGCTCAATCTCCCTAAAGGATCTACTATATCCTCCGAGTCCATTACGATATGGTGTATCCGGGGATCCCGGATTTCTTTTACCACCTCCCCACCGGTGTTTTGGGGATTGTTTGATTTTTCTTCGACGACCATTGGTGAAACTAGGGGAAGCACTTGCCTCCTCCATGGACTCATCTAACAGCATCCACTCCTGGAAACCCATTGACATTACATTGACGCTCGCTGTTTCTTTCTCAATGCCCGCCAGAAACCTTATTGGTACGAGGGGTACTAAGAGATTATAATGAACTCCCCCACAACACAACAGATGACAAATATCTTTCTCTGATCCTATCCCAAACTTCAATGGTTGAGTATCTCCATAATACACAAATACTTGTAGATGGTGTAACTTTGTAAACGCCAGTATTGCTTGAGTGAGAGGAAACTGTCCAGCCTGTTTCATTAATTGTAGCCTCTTTGTAATTTGCCTGTCATCTTTCCCGGTGGGTAAACCATATGTTGATCGATTGTCGATCATCTCTTGGACAATCTCCTGTCTTAACTTTAAATGATGGTCCAAGGACCCATACAAACCCATCGACAATGCTTGAAAAAGCGAATCACCCCCACCAGGAATCTTTACTTCAGAAAATCCTCCAGGGATGGTATTTGAAAGAATTTCTTCGGACTCCACCAAGGCTCCCCCCATTGGTGATCGTGACAACGCGTCAGCTACTTTATTTTCCTTCCCTGGGATGTATCTCAACTCGTAATCAATGTCATTTATTTCTTCCAAAGTGCGGGCTACCCGAGCATTCACCAATGGCATACTATGTAGAAACAGTAATGGTTGATGGTCAGTGAAAATAACCACTTTGATTCCATAAAGAAAAGGTTTCAAAGCTCTTACAGCCCATCGAATGGCGGCTACCTCTTTCTCAGTTGTACTATAGCGCTGTTCTGCTTTATTAAAGGTTGTGGAGATATAAGCTATAGGACGTTCCACATCAGATTGGATCTGCGCAAGACACGCTCCTGCCCCGATATCAGAGGCATCTACATATAACAATAAAGGCTTCGCTTGTTCTGAACGATCGGGATACGATAAGACCTGTGGTGATGTTAATTCTTGTTTTAGAGCTTCGAAAGCCTGTTGACATGATTCTGTCCATTTCAAGGTTTTAGCACTCAATAGTTCGAAAAGGGGTTTGGCAATCTCTGAGCAATGGGCGATGTGGCGCCTGTAAAAGTTCACCATGCCCAGAAACTGCCTCAACTTACGGACGGTCGTCGGAACTGGAAATTGCATGATGCCTTGCAAATTTGAATCCAGTGGAACCATGCCTTTTTCGGAAACCTTGTGTCCTAAGTACTGTACTTCTTTCCTAAGGAGAAACGTCTTCGCTGGTTTGATTTTAAATCCTGTTTCTTTAAATGCTGACAAAACTTTTTCGAGGACTTCTAGATGTTTTTCAAATGTTTCACTGAGGATAAGGACATCATCCAGATATACCATGCATTCGTTCCATGGAATATGTGACAGAGCATATCTCATCCCACGTTGGAAAGTGGCCGGTCCATTCTTTACACCAAACGGCATCCGCAAAAACTCCCAGTGAGACAAGGGAGTGGTAAAAGCTGTCTTTTCAATACTGGTCTCCTCCATCTCTACCTGGTAGTATCCCTTGATTAAATCTATGGTGGTAAAATATTTCATTCCTTTTAAACTAAACAGCATGTCAATCAGATTCGGGATTGGAAAACTATCTCCTTTAGTGATTTTATTTAATTCTCTGTAATCTATACACAATCTGATTGATCCATCCTTCTTTCTTATCGGCACCACTGGGGCTGAATACGGAGACTTGCTCCTCTGGATGATTCCCTCCTCTTCCAATTTCTTACAATTTGCTTCTATTTCTCGGAGAATGGGACCTTGTAACCGTCTGACTGGCACTTGCACAGGATCCTCAGTGAGTGTTTCTATTCTATGCTTGATAACATCGGTGCAGCCCACATCAGAGTCACCCAAACTCGAGACAGATGGATATTTTTCTAATAGTTGAATTAATTTTTCTCTTTGTTCTAGTGTTATATCGGCTTCTTCCAGTCGAAACGCTTCACACAAATTTTCAGGTGTCCACTCGGTGTATTCATTTTGACCTTGGTCATTTAGTTCTACAACATTTATATTTGGTTCCTGACTTAATCCTATTCCTACTCCTAACTGTCCTAAAATAGTCCCTTTCTTCAACCTTCTTGGGAACTCTCCCTCATTCTTAACTAAAAACATGGCTCTATCGCCCGTAAAACTAACTAAAGCAGGATCGAATTTTATTGTATTTGGCAATCCCGGACTGGCCTCCACCACAACCGGTTGCTTTAGGGGAACTCTTCCACTCCTCTCTACTTCCACCATCAGGCATCGTCGAGGTTCTATAATCACGGACTCCACTAGGGCACAAGTCTCTTCCTTGGGGTTGCCCTGCCTTACATCCACGGCGACGGTCTGTACGAAATTCCTTACTAACTCTTTACGGTACAGATCCGGCAGCAGATGTTCTTGATTTAGTATATCAAACCCCAAAACCAAATCGTAGTCAGTTAGTTCGTCAGGTACCACGACAAAACGACCCGGCTTCAGGAGATAATTAGTAGACAACCTCAAAGCTATTATTACTTCCCCAAGGACAGGAAACCTAACATTCCCCAATCCTGTAATTCCCCGATAAGCGGTAGGCAAAATAGGGCTCTTATTCTTATCTAATAGATGGAAACAACTAGCTGAAATAAGACTGACTTCCGCGCCGGTGTCTACAAATGCTGTTAATGGCTCCATGGGTGGTTGATCCACTAGGGTAACTTGCAAAATTAATGTTTTCTCAGGAGCCTTTATTATGTGATAAGTTATCATTGCCCCAGGACACAATTCTTCGGCATCATGTCCTTCTTCCCTCGGTTCTTCTGTTTGTTGCTCCTGATCTATAATCATTGTAATCCTTGGGGCGGTCTTTTCATTATTCTTTTCATTTACTTCCTCTTGTGGATTCTGTAGTTCTTCTTTACTAGTCGTTGTTAACAATTGTAGTGGTGCTGTCTGATGGATATTTCTTGGAAAACTTTCCTGAGACCCTCCAGGATAGTCTTCAACTGAGTTCATTATATTACTTATTGCTTGTTTTATTTCCCTAACTGTTGTTGGCTCTGACATGAGGTCTTCCGTGCCAGAGACTCCCCATTTCCCGGCCTCTGAGGGCAATCTTTACCTAAATGTTCTTCCTGACAAAATGGACAAACTATTCGAGGTGCAGCAGCTTGATTTCTACCATTGGGGCAATCTCCTACCAGATGACCCACCTCTTTACACCTCAAACAACGATTTTGCTTCAAATAGCAATCCTCAATCAGGTGACCTCGTTTGCCACAATACATACACTGGGGTCGAGTCCAACACTCCCCCATAGTGTGACCCCTTTTCTTGCAATGACTGCAGATGGGTACCTGTGCACCATTTTGGTTTCTTTGCTGATAACTTTGGTAATTTGGCCCCCCTCTCTGTGTATTCCTATACTCCCTCGATGGAATCCCTCTTTGTATGTGGGAAGTTGGCGGTTGATACCCTGCGGATGTTGCTGGAGCCTGTTCTCGATTATTCATTGTTGTACTGGTGTTTATACCTGGAGAACAAGCTACTTGGTGCTGTAATGCTACTTGTGATCTTTGGCAACAACATAAACCTTCGTTATTTCCGTACCTCTGGGGTGCCATCTGAGTGGGCGAGGTCAAGGTGGACATCTGCAACGATTGCGTCAAATCTACTACCTCAACTTGCGGGTTTCCTTTGTTTCCTTTTCCCTTATATTTTCTATATACCTTGTCCACCATGACCACCAGTTGCTCCCATGGAATCAAGGAACCTCTCTGGATCTCCAAACCCATCAATACGTCCTCCAACCGAGTCGTCACTGCTTCCGGTAAACTTTCCAAAAATTTCTCCCGCACCATAGGCAATTTCTTTACATCATTATTGGGAAAGGCCCTCTGCGCCAGACCCAGCAATCGTAGTGCAAAAAGGGGAATGTCTTCTCCCTCCTGCATGACGGCCTTTGTGAAGCCTGAGGTTTCTGTATTGGCTTTCTTATCCAGTTCTTCCCTAAACCACTGTAAAAGCCGAGATTTTACCAATCCATATTCCGATGCTGTTGCAGCTACTATGTTATAAGCCTCCAGGGCGGACCCTTGGAGGTGGCTACCTAACAATGCAACCATCCCATCCGTTGATCCGGGATATTGGGCAGCACAATACCTTTCAAATCTTTCCAAAAACTGCACCATGGTCTCACCAGTCTCAATTCTATATTTCCCCGGTGGTATCACTTTTCCTGGTTTCCTATCCATTGTCAACGATGCTATCAAAGTGGTCATATTTTCCATCAAATCCTTATTCTGTTGCAATATTCCCTGCAGGGCCTGTGAATCAATAGTCACCACCGTGGGATCACGAACCGGGGTCTGATTCTCTTCAGATGAATTTGCAGGACCTGCTGGTATTCCATTATTGTTTGGTGGAATGGGGATGTGACCATCCTGAACAATATCTCCTTCTTCTGACTTCTTTTCCACCAAGTCGTTCATTCCATCCGTCATAATGACAATTTAACAATTCAACTTCTGATGACAATTGAGTAATTGGCACTTTTGGCAGCCGAGCAGAGCGAGCTTTCCTAAAAAGGAACAACTACGCTCTGCTACCAAATTATGTTAATAGAATTTAACCAAGAGAGAAAAGAGCCCCACCTGATAAACACAGGAACTCTTCTTCTTCCCAAGAAGTCTCCAGCACTGTCACCTGATGTTGGCGAGCTTAACTTCTGGAGGTCTTCTTTTACTTTATTGGAGTGGCGCAGTGGTTTATTGTTTTATTGGGATGTATTCTTTTATTGACTTTTATCTCTGACAACTTCTTCTTTCCTTTGAATGCTATGCCTGTTGGAAATAATCTAGACTGGATTAAACTGAAACCACAGTGGGGCTATATCCACTTGATTTTTGGTACTCACCATATTATTCTGACCTTATTTGTTTTCAAACTTACGACTCATCCATTAATGTAACCTCTTTATAAATAAATAATAAAAAAAAGATTATTAAAACTTTTGGTTGGTTTTTCAACTTTAATGCTTAGTAATTAAATAAATGTTTCGTTTATATGTATAATTATATGTACAATTTAAACTTATTATAACTATATGTATATGTATATATACATACACATATATATGGAATGAGAATGAATAAATAATATGATTAATAATAATAATATAAATAAAAATGAAAAAAATAAAAATAATTTATATAAGATGAAGAATATTATAACATAATAAAGTAAAAAAAAACAATTAAGATCGATTTCCGGACAAACGAACGGCAATTATATAACAATTTTTTTTGGACGTACTTTTAATAGTTCAAATTACAGAATTAGTTATGCGCGGCTTTAATAGGTGCGGATGTGCGGCTTCAATAAGTGCGGATGTGCGGCTTTAATAATTGCGGATGTGCAGCTTTAATAAGTGCGGATGTGCGGTTTTAATATGCGGATGTGCGGCTTTAATAATTGCGGATGTGCGGTTTTAATAACTGCAGATGTTCGGTTTTAATATGCGGATGTGCTATTGCGGATTTTTGGTTGATAATGCGAGAGAATTTGTAAATGTAATTTAAATTAAATTAATTCCGATTTATATCTACTAAATTGTTGAACGTTATAAAATTTGAAAAACAATTTGAAAAAGGGGAACTCCACAGTGGTAATTACGTTCCCTAACAGTAACGATCTTAGATCTTCCAAGAAAAATGGCTGCTGGTTTTCTTCAAGTTCGCTGTTTGTATACTGCCTTACAATCGGGACCTGAACAAGAAATATAAGTCAGTACATCACAATTTCCCATCCATCCGATTTACTTAATCAATCTTTCTAAATTTGTATAAATATAAACTGTAATTTACCCTTTTAAGAATTGTAGACTGTCTTTTCTTCCTTAATTCTCCATTAGATCTTAAGTGTTGGTTTATTCTTTTTATTCTTATCTTCTTTCTTTTATATGTCTTTAATCCGTTTGTGTTTTTCTTTTCTTCTTCCAAAAAAAACTCTTGCAATTGCCACCTCCTCTGGATGAACAATTAAATCAAAAATCTAATTCTGTGGGAAGGAGAAAAATAAGAAAGATAGTTAAATCTATCTCATTCCTCCCCACCCGTCAATTCTGGTATTGACGCAGAAAAGGTGAAGTATAAGTCATACCCAGCATTAAATATCCCAGGTTAGGTCTGTTAACCCTATCTCTAGTTCCGGTTATGATAAGATTTGTTAAGTATACATGATTTACTATGTGTACTTAACAAAACATAACTAGGGTCCTAAACTGAGGCCTAGCCTCTAGGATATATATTGCTATAATAGTTTCTAAGATCCCCAACATGTATATATATATATATATATATATATATATATATATATATATATATATATATATATATATATATATATATATATATACCATATAATATGTATATATATATCTATATATGTATATATATATCTCCTCTCTCATTATCTCTCTATATATAACAACCTAT
>JABUQX010140342.1:0-5000 GCA_015478945.1 Trachelipus rathkii
CTCCGGATCGGATCAGATCATTTCCATGTCCATTCCATTCCTCTCTCTCTCTCTCTCTCTCTCTCTCTCCTCTCTCTCTCTCTCCTCTTTCTTTATATATATATATATGCTCTTCACTTTTCTTTCTTTCTGTATATATATATATACATATGTATATATGTATATATATATGTCTTTCTTTCTATAATAATAATATGTATGTATATATATATATATATACATATATATATAATTTAACCACAATTTCTTACTCTAACAGCACTTATGTATATATATATATATATATATATATATATATATATATATATATATATATATATATATATATATATATATATATATATATATATATATATATATATATATATATATATATATATATATATATATATATAAACCAAAAACGAGAGAGATTTATATTTATTTATATGTTACAATTACAAATATTTCTATCATAAAATTATTTTCCTCATAAATCTTAAATTGGTAAACTGAGTGACTGTTAGACATCGTTATTGCCTAATGTTTTGTAATACTTATAAAAAGTCTCTGCGTAGAGTATATGTTAAAGTGAAACATTGATTGAATGTTTGTTAAACAGATGCATAATAATATGAATAATAGTGTATGTCTGTGCGTGTGTGTGTGTGTGTGCGTGTGTGTATGTTTGTGTGTGTTTGTATAGAAGATAAATAATAATAAAACTTAGGTAATAAATATAAGTAACAGTATATAATAATAATTACCTCTCATCAGATATTGAGATCCATCTTTATGACCCTTGCATACAGTGTGAAACTGAAGATGATGTGGACTTTGTACATATACCTCTTATCTAGTGTTTGTTTATCACGTTTAACTGTGATTGATTGTAATGATCCAATCATATTATGATCTTACGGTGTGACGTCTTTGTTATGACGATGTAAGAACTATGGATTTGTTGTTGGTATGATTAGTTTTAAAGTAGGTTCTGTTGTGTGCGAACATTTCTCTTTAAAATAATAATTTTAAGCAAGTTAATAAAATGACGAGCTATGGTAAGATATATAATGGTCTATGTACAGCATACAGATGCATCAATGCTAGTACTACTACTACTACTACTACTACTACTACTACTACTACTACTACTACTACTAAGGCTATTTTTACTACTATTGCTATTACTACTACTACTGTTAAAGCTAAAACTATTATACGAGTAAGGCCATGGAATATTCGTTCTCGGTGATCATTATTTGGTTAATGTTTCTTGTGACATACTGTACATTGTGCAAGTCTAGTGCATGTTTTGCTATTGACTCATCACAGCCTACCTCTAACATATATATATATATATATATATATATATATATATATATATATATATATATATATATATATATATATATATATATATATATATATATATATATATATATATATATATAATAAGTTATTTTACAAATGCATGTTCAAATATTTTGAAAAAGTGAATAATAAACATAATAGGGGTGGACGGGACCTCACTTAATTGAGAACCATATTGAATGCTCATGGCTGCATTTGGCTGATTAACTGATCTGGGGTTTGTAAAAACATGATTTTACAGACTTTAAAGCAGTAAAACTTTAAAACAACACAGGTAGGAAGTGATGTGGGTAGGGATTTGTTATTTGCTAAACGACCTTACGAGCTTACGGCTTTAGGGTATGTAAAACATTTTTTACATACCCTAAAGACGTAAAGACGTTCCTCCAAGAGAAGGAAAGGGCCAATTCCTGACTATTTGCTAAACGTCCTTAAGGACTTATGGCTTTAGGGTATGTAAAAACATGTTTTTACCTACCCTAAAGACGTAAAGACGTTCCACCAAGAGAAAGGAAGGGATACTTTCTGTCTATTTGCCTAACGTCCTTACGGACTTATGGCTTTAGGGTATGTAAAAAACATGTTTTTACATACCCTAAAGACGTAAAGACGTTCCGCCAAGAGAAGGAAAGGGCCAATTCCTGACTATTTGCTAAACTTCCTTACGGACTTATGGCTTTAGGGTATGTAAAAACATGTTTCTACATACCCTAAAGACGTAAAGACGTTCCGCCAAGAGAAGGGAAGGGATACTTTCTGTCTATTTGCCTAACGTCCTTACGGACTTACGGCTTCAGGGATTTTAAAACAAAATTTTAGAAAAAAACTATTTTAAAAAAAAAAAAAAAAATAAAAAAAAAAAAAAAAAAAAAAAAAAAAAAGAAAATTAAAAAAAAAATTAGAAAAAAATAAAATAAAAAATAAATTAAGATAAGTAAATTAAAATAAATAAAAACTTATAAACAAAATAATTTTAAAATAAGTAAAATGAAATAAAAATAATAATAGTAATAACAAAATAAAAATAAAAATAATAATAACAATAATAATAATATAATAATAATAATATAATAATAATATGAGTGTTGTTTAAAAAGGTGTTAATATGTCATTGTAATATATTTGTGTGAAATGTGTGGTGGTGGTGGTGGTGGTGGTGGTTTATGTAGGGTCAAAGTCAGAGCAAAGTGGTCCCAAAGTCAGGCAGGTCAAATGGGTCAGGACAGGCTCAGTGATTGCGTGGTTGAGCTAAGAAGAGTTGGGATCTTGGCTGTTGTGATGTATTACGTGACGGGTAGTTATGTGTCAGCACCTTTTAAATATCTGATGAACCATCCATACCATTACAACATATAACTTCGTTATGATGTAGTAATGTCTGAACGTATAAGTATACCAAGTTTCGTCCGTTACGTATTCTCCAGGAAGTACCTCATCATGTATCGAACCATCTGTACCACTACACCTAATAACTTTGTCATTTACGCTGATTTATCACGACCTCTAAGTATAATTTTATGATTGGCTAGAGAGCTGTTCGTCCGCCTACATGTTGTTCTATGTGAGTTTGTGTGTGTGTGCGTGTTCGTGTGTGTGTGTTTGCGTGTGCGTGTGTGTGTGTGTGCGTGTGTTATGGTTTTGAGTTATTATGAGTTACTTATAGAAATGAAAACAAAACTACGTTATAATAGTGTCGAAGCATTTAGAGAAGATAAATCTTTATCGTTGTTAGGTGAGGCAATATGTCGAGAGAGAGAGAGAAAGAGAGAGAGAGAGAGAGAGAGAGAGAGAGAGAGAGAGAGAGAGAGAGAGAGAGAGAGAGATGTTGTAATTAAAAAGCTGTATGAACCATGATAGTATGATAGGTTTATATATTTAATTAAACCAGTTTGGTAATGATAAATAATGTTAGTCCGAACAGCGAGTCCCTAGATAACAACATATAAATGTACGGTGATCCTTATACATTTCCGATAATGGGTTCTTGTTAGAACATAAGTCTGTGTATTTTTAACCTGCTATCTTCTTGAGCAATATATATATATATATATATATATATATATATTATATAGTAAGAAGAAGTAGTATATATATATATATATATATATATATATATATATATATATATATATATATATATATATATATATATATATATATATAAAATATTTTATGTTTGTATAGATAAAGGTCGAATCAAAACCGATAGTGATCACAGAAATATTATTTCTTTACATTTCATCTCCAAGTATCCCATTGGACCATATAGATATAGTTCTGGAATGAGGGTTAAAAGGCTTTGGTTCAACATCAAATCATTCATTTAGCTAAAGTTTTAAATATTTAAAATTCTTATGTTAAATACATAAAGGTCTAGAGATGTATTATGCCATATGTTTATAATTTCAAGCTACTGATTAGGATGTTAATTGTATGGAATATATATATATATATATATATATATATATATATATATATATATATATATATATATATATATATATATATGTTGGCTAAAAGGTATATATCCAGGACTGTGGGCGACCTACGGGTATATGGACTGAACTCAGACGCGTGGACGAACTCAGAATCCTTTAATTTGATAACTTATACTGGTACTAACGTTGCTAAGGGAACATATTTAAGCCTAATGGATATTATGAAACCATTTGATAGGGTATTGTATTTAGGCCTAACGTTTGAAATTGTGATTCAATGAATGACGGTAGGCACCTGTATATGAAGTCATTTGAAAAGACATTCATGAATATGGAGTGCAGGTATTAAATGTAAATCATAAACGTACGTGAAATATTAAATAGATTAAAAATATACCATAACGGTTAAAATATACTTAAAAAAAAAAAGGTTCAGGAAGGTTGATGGGATATAGAAAACGAGGTGAAACAGAGTAACACAGCGAAAAGACGATAGGGTGCGGTGCGGTGCGGTTAAGCCTAAACGCGTCGTCGAACTCGGAAAACACATTGACGTAACAAAAAAAACCATTAATTTGATGCCGCAAGCGTCTAAAATGATTCATGAACGTAACTGAGGTGACTGAAAGGTAAACAGTTTGGTTAATATGATCCCTTTGCTAAGGGAATGTATTTAAGCCTAACGGTTGCTATTGCTTCCTTTGATAGAGGGACATAGTTGGGTTACCAGAAAGTGATAAAATGAAGATTAAAAAGTTAAAAAATGTATCGAAAAAAAGGTAAAAAGATATAAAAACATAAAATTTATCAATATGTAGCCTAAATTAACAGGGATACTAGTAAAATTACAGAAAAAAAGCTTAAAAAAAGGTTCAGGGAGGTAGTTGAGTAGTAGAAAGTGGAGAAAAAGTGCAAAAAAATTTATCAAAAAGGGTAGAAAAGTACTATAATTCTAAAAAATTTACCAATTGATTGTCAAAATTATTGGAAAAATGATAAAGAAGGATCAGTAAAGTAGATTAGTAATAGAAAGTCATCAAAAATATTTACCTAAAATGATGAAAATAACAAAAAAATGTTAAAAAGTGATAAAATCCTGAAATTTAGCTATGGGTTGCCAGATTTAACAGGAAAAGCGTTAGAAAAAGGTCCTGGAAAGTAGCTGAGTATTAGAAAGTCTTTAAAAATATATACCTAGAATGATAAAAC
>JABUQX010140342.1:15000-22500 GCA_015478945.1 Trachelipus rathkii
AAATAACAAGGTAATAAGGATAAGTATTTAAGAGCGCTTACAATTAAACCAATTGAATGTGAACAAGTTCAAACTAAAGAAATATGGAAGCAAATGAGGAACCGGTTTTAGCAGTGCAAAAGAAGAATGTGGATGCTCTAAAGTAAGAAGTAAGAATGTTAACATTGAATGGTGGAATGAAGAGATGATGCAAGCAGTTAAAAGTTAAAAAGAAGCGTGGTTAAATGTAATAAATGCCAATGATAAATTTTCAAAAGAAAGGTTTTTTAGAATTATATAAATAGGAAAAAAGGAAAACATTAAACGTAAAGATGCATGCGTAGGAGGAAATATGAGGTAAATGAACAGTTTGGAAGGAGGATGAATGGGGACTTAAAAGGGAATAGGAAGCTCTTTTGGAAGGAAGAACGGAAGGTTAAGAATGAGAATAAAGGAAATCTACTTAGAATAATGAACAGAGATGGTGCTTTCATAACTGGGGAAATTTATGTGAGGAGAGTGTGGGGGAACACTTCGAAAATCTGCCTACCATTTGCAGTAATGAGGGAGGGAGAAGTAAACGTGTGTGTTTGGGTTTTAATTTTAAAGAGGATTAGGTTTTTAGGGGATGAGGTCGTGGATTAAAGGAGGAGGTAATGGATGGAGTGAGAAAGTTGAAGAATTGGCAAATCTGCAGGTATAGATGAAATCACAGGTGAAATGATCAGAACGGTGGCAGGCGAGATGGTGATTGAGTGGATTGGAAGTTGTATAACAAGTGTTTACGGAGGGTATAGTTCAGGGATTGGAGAAGAGCAGTAATCGTGTAACATAAAGGGAAATGGGAATGAGTGTAACTGTAGGATTATAAAATTAGTTTAATGAGTGTTGTAGGAAGATATATGCTAGTATTGTGGTCGAAAGAGTGCGTCCAGTGACTGAGGGACTGATTGGTGAAGAACAAGGAGTACGTTTAGAAGTGGTAGGGGATGTGTTGATTGAAACAAATGATTGAAAAAATGAGAGAAGAAGAATAAATTATTACATTTTAACTTTTTATAGATCTGCAACACACTTTTATAAGAGGATTAATCAGGAAGGTCTATGAGAGAGGTGCTAGTGATATATAATGTTTGTGGTAGGCTTCTGAATGGAATCAAAAGTATGCATGGTGATAGTGAAGCGTGTGTAGGAATAAATAAAGTCGAAAGTGATTGGTTTATTATTAATATAGGAGTGAGGCAGGGAAGTGGCATGTCCCCTTGGTTATTTAATTTTGTATATAGATAAGGATATGAAAGAAATAGAGCTAAGGGTGGGAGGGGAAGGTGTTATAATGATGGAAAATGGAAGAGAGAGTGGAGGATTCCCTCCCTATTATATGAGGATGATTTGGTTTTGTGTGGCGAATCTGAAGATAGTTGAAAGGATTGTTAGGGGATTTGATATGATGTGAAAAAAGGAGGGGTTTAGAAAGTAAACGTAGATCGGAAGTAATGTTGTGGATTATGGATGTGTGTGAAGAACAATCCTCGGTGGGGAAGTTATGTTGGATGATGAGCAACTGGAGAAAAAGTGTCTGAATTTTAAATATTTAGAGGAATGTTGGATGAAGTGAACGGATGATGCAAAGTGTAGTAGAGAATTTTTGAATGGTAGGAAGGTGGCTGGTGCTATTAAATCTTGGTGGATGTTAAGGTACTAAGTATTGAATGCGCCAGGGTCTTACATAAGGGTATTTTGTTAAATGTGTTAATATATAGTAGTGAAACTAAGATCTGGAATAGGAGGTATAGATCTAAAATACAATATGTTCAAATGAATAATCTTAGGAACATGTTAGGTGTGAGAAGAATTGATAAAACGAGGAATGAGGGCATTAGGGAACTGTATCTTATGAAGAATAGAGCAAATGAGAAATAAATGAAAGTACATTGAGATGGTTTGGTCATGTGGAAAGGATGGGTGATATATGGTTGGTTAATCGGATAGATAGTGTTGAGTGTGCTAGGAATCGACCGGCTTGGAGACCGAACAAAAAAAGAAGATTGAGTCAGTAAAGGAATTCCTATAGGAGAGGAAAGTGAGTTTGTCAGATTTAAGAAGAGAGTGCATTATAGGAGTGAATTACTTTGTTTTGTAAAAGGGTATATTTGTGGCAAAGCTGGCCCAAGGGATAAATCATACATTGGAGAGATACCATGGTAAGGACCATTCGTAGCTCCGTGAAGCCATATGGTGGATTTTTCTGACTGCTATGCATTCTTTCCGACTTGTGCTATATTCTTTACTATTTTTCTGTTTCTAGTGAATTTGACCCACCATACCCACAATCTGGGGAAAGAAAGTGTGTGATGATATATATATATATATATATATATATATATATATATATATATATATATATTTTTATATATATATAAACATATCTTTTATATATATATATATATATATATATATATATATTTAACTATATATATATATATATATATATATATATATATATATATATAACTAACTGCTGTAATAACATATATATATATATATATATATATATATATATATATATTTATAACATATATATATATATATATATATATATATATATATATATATATATATATATACTCAAGGGTCAGTTTTTATTCTGTTTGATTTAAGCAACATGGATTTTTTGTTTTTGTTAAAAACATTGTTTTTTTGATTTTGTTTTTTTGTTTTCCTTTGCTTTTTTCTTGTTTTCCTTTGTTTTTTGTTTTTGCTTTTTTCAAATAAAAAAGTAGCAAAAGGAGTGATCTAAATGAAAGCATATAGCCAATACATTCTAATTATATATTTAGAGAGTAGATATATGGGAGGAAAACATATTCAATCTTTACCAGTAGAGTGCGTGTAAGATTGAGTATAGCAGTTAAGTCTGGGTTAAGTCTGATGGTACATGAATGGAAAATTCAAAAAACACCACGTCAATTGTAATAACAATAAAATAAGGAGAGTGACGCAACAAAAATAATTAGATTCTCTGAAACACGAGTCGTAAGAACTCTCCACAAAAAAGGTGGTACATGAATGGAAAATTCAAAAAACACCACGTCAATTATAAAACAATAAAATAAGGAGAGTGACGCAACAGAAAATGATTATACTCTCTGAAACACGAGTCGTAAGAACTCTCCACAAAGAAGGTGGTACATAATTCAAAAAACACCACGTCAATTGTAATAATAATAAAATAAGGAGAGTGAGGCAACAATAATGATTAGACTCTCTGAAACACGGACCATAAAAACTCTCCACAAAGAAGTTGGTACATGAATGGAAAATTCAAAAAGCACCACGTCAATTGTAATAACAATAAAATAAAGAGAGTGACGCAACAGAAATGATTAGACTCTCTGAAATACGAGTTGTAAGAACTCTCCACAAAGAAGGTGGTACATGAATAGAAAATTTAAAAAACACCACGTTAATTATAATAACAATAAAATAAGGAAAGTGACCCAACAGATTAGACTCTCTCAAACACGAGTCGCAAGAGCACTCCACTAAGAAGGCGGTACATGAATGGAAATTCAAAAAATACCACGTCATTTGTAATAACAATAAAGTAAGGAGAGTGACGAAACAGTTCGACGGCTAGAAAGATTAGAGAGAGTTAGTTAGAGTAGTAGAGGTAAGGAATCGACAAGTCCCAGACTATACTTTGTATCAAGGAGCAATATGTGAAACTGGAACCATCCTTGATAATAAGGATTCACCTCTGCCTGAACGGAACAGCAGAGTAGTAACGGGGATATCGTCCGTGTAAAATATCGGTAAAAATATAGATATTTTGGATATCGATACTTTATCGATTGTTTGGCATACTGTTTCCTGAGGTTGATTTTGGCACCCCTTCGAAGAAAGGGTGCGCCATACGGTTGCCAGCAACCATCAGCGTATTTTTATAGTTTTTATTTGCCTTCATTGCTTTGGCATCGATTATTTTATTGATGCGTATTTGATCCGATTATTTTACATTCCAGCAAAGGTATGTGAGGATGAAGTGGGGATTAACGCAGTTCACACACTGCTTACACACACACACACACACACACACCCCACACCCGGCCTTATCTTTGATAAGGGTACTATTACTGCTATATATATATATATATATATATATATATATATATATATATATATACTCTTATATATATATATAATATAACATATATATATGCCCTTACTATATATATATATATATGTATTTATATATATGTATATAAACACATATATATATACATATATATATATATATATAATATATATATATATATATATATATATATATATATATATATATATATATATATATATATTAACACCACAATAAGAATAAATACCTATATATATATATATATATATATATATATAGTGCTCGCAAAAAAAATCTTTACAAGACCAATAAAACAAAAAATCTTACCTTTAATATGTTTTATTGTGGATAGTTTGTTACAAATTATTAAATATTAATAGTAGTCATGTCGCCCTTATATTTTATCACCAACTGCAGTCGATTAGGCATGGATTCAGCAAGGTTGGTGAAGTAGCTGGGGTCCATGGCTACCCACAGTTTCTTGAGAGCCTCCTTCTGATCGTTGATGCTGCTTGGTCGTGTCTCTTGAACCTTGTTTTTCATTACATTTCAGGCATTTTCAATGGGGTTGAGGTTTGGAGAATTACCATGCCACTCGAAAATATTAATGTTATGGTCTTTGAAAAACTTTGTCACGATCTTGGCCTTATGGGCAGGGGCACTATCATGCATAAAATAATCACAGCCATGAATGTCCCAACAAGTAAGAAAATGTTCATCCAAAACTTTAATATACTTGCTTCCATTCATAGTTTCACCCATGGGAAGGAAGAACAAACCTGCCCTGCCCATGTTTCCACTGAATGAACCCCATACCATGACACTCTCAGGGTGTTTCACAGTCTTAACGGTAAATCTGGAGTCATATCGTGACACACTACTAGGACGACGAACGATCTTTGAGCCTCCTCTGACCAGCCTAAAAGTACTTTCATCACTGAGCATCACTTTCTTCCCACTGTTCAGGTAATCCACTTTGGTATATTTCTTGCAGAAATTCACAAAATTTTCTTTTCATTGCTGAGTTGAGCATTGCTCTTTACAGCACGGCGGCTTGGAAAGACCAAGGTCGCACCGAGCGATGCCGGATTGTCCCTTGATGCGAATTCTTGAGAGCTCAAGGGTGTTTTATTTTGGTTCGACAGCAGTTATAGCGGATGCCGAGCATAACTTTACGCCCAGTCACTTATCTGTCCTTAGATTTTTAGAACTGGCTTACCCTCAATGGTACCGTCCCGGGTGGTAATTTCGCCGCCGACCGCTTTAGCTGATAAATTGCCTCTCTCGATACTCCCAAATCTTTGGCCACAGCAATCACAGATTCCCCCTTCTCTAGCAAAGTCAAAGCATGAGACTTCTCCTCCATTTTCAGCTTTTTCCCACCCATTGTGTGCAGTAGGTGTAAAGTTGTATAGGCTTAAACTTATACGAAAGTCAAATAACACTGGGTGGCACGAGCGCATATAATACCAACTTCACTGCACGAGCACACAAAGTTCACTGGGTCTTACATGGGTAACATTAACCAAACAAAAATAGCAGTCACTGTGGTGATTCTTTGGCTCCCGCCATACCATAGGCACACCAAATTTTAAATCTTTTTTTCGTCCATTTTTCCACTGACGTAGATTTTCGGCACACGTTTTACAGACCATATGGGGAGCCCAAGACTTATCTTGGTCTCCGAGTTTCATTCTAAAGTATGCCAGATATGCTTGCTTCACAAAATTAGTAATATTTTTTCTTGCTTTGTTCTCTGGCAATATTCACCACAGATGTGAGAAGAATACATTGGGGTTATTCAAACAAGCTCTTCGTGGAAGTACTCATATTGTTCTGAAAATAGAAAAAAAAATAAAAATATGTCTTTCTACAACTAAACTTAAAAGATATGACAATACAATATTAAAAAAAAAAACAGAGAAAGAAAATTACTTTTGTACTGTACTTAAGAAAACATATCTGGAACACCCTTATCTCAAGAACTAGAGCTTCAATCTTGGAAAAATTTATGTCATTCTGAAATCAGTACATCCGATATACTATATTCGATAAAATATCCTTAGTAACAGCAAAAAAAAAAAAATTTTTTGTTGTAAATATAATGTGTGTATTATTATTATTATTATTATTATTATTATTATTATTATTGTATTATTATTATTTTTATTATTATTATTATTATTATTATTGTGTAGCATCAATGTCCACTATAATTATGTGTGTGTCTATAATTATCATTATTTTTAGACATTATTAACTGGGCTGGGGAAATAAAGGACACATCACTGTGTTGCAATTAGTGAAGACCCATATACTAGGGAAATTACTTTCGGTTATTATAATTGATTGATTTATAATTAATAAAATATTTAACAATATAATATTAAAATGTATGTCATCTTTGTTATTAAATGATTAATCACTTGTTTCTCAGTATTGAATCGTGTTTTTAATTGAATTATTAATATTTTAATATATAATTATTGCAAAGGGTTATCTAAGTCACGTCTTAATATTGTAATTCTAAATAAGCCCTTGCAATATGCCATGCATTTCTTGATAACTAAAATATTGTTTTGATTGTACATTCATTTGTACATTATCATTCACTTTTAGCGATTGTGGTGTAACTATGACTGCCTTATTTTGGAGTTTAAACAATTTGGGGTGATTGAGTACTTTATCTTAGAGCTGAGAGAAGTTTGTATAACGGACAGGAAAGTGTGTTTTTGGTCTTTCAGAATATTTTTGCATTCTGCTTTGCTTTGTAGAAAAGAAGAAAATTCAGCTCAATTATTTCGAAAATAAGCCAGGGCAATAAAATTGAGAAGTTCACTAAATTTCATATGATTGCATCTTGTAAGGTATTTAGCATTCTCATTCCAGTTGCAATGATATAAGAAGCTCACTTATTAACTTTCCCATTCCAATTTCTATGATATAAAGTTAAACATATCTTGCTTATTAAAAGTTTGCTTACAATTTCTTTCCCATTCCCCAAATTACTAAAGAGGTTTGCTTACTTTAGTTATTAGAAGCATCTAAATCAATTTTCCCAGCATTTTCAGTTGGAACGTTGGCTTCTATTATACTTGTAAGTTCGTTTCAATCCATTTCATACCCATTTCACAATATTATAAAGAAGTTCGCCTGTGTTATATTTTAGAAAGAAGTTTTCTTATATTCTAAATCATTCCCATATCAAATGAAATACCAATTATGTCTGCCCCTGTAAGAAGTTTGTAAATTATTATTGTCAACAAGCTTAAAAGTAGAAGAAGTGAAAAGTTTCCTTAGTTTAGTTTCAATAAGTTTACTCAATTTCACTTAACTAATAAGTTTGATCAAACGATCAAACTAGGCTGTAAAAATTTGTTTAA
>JABUQX010140342.1:25000-30367 GCA_015478945.1 Trachelipus rathkii
ATATATATATATACTATCTTATATCTATATATATATATATATATATACATATATATATCTTTCTTTCTTTCTTTCTTTATCTTTCTTCTATTTTCCAAGAATGGGAGTAAGGTGCGCAACGAGCATCGGAAAGTAGAAGAAGAACATGACGCAAGTCGAAAAAGCCAACCTTACCGCCCCCTCAGTACCATTGTTGAGTGAGAACTCATCGCAGTCAGAAATCCACCTAAAGCTTCATGGGACAGCAATGGACCCTCACTATGGTAGATCGTCAATGTAGGGGTTCATCTGTCCCGCGGCCCAGGTGGGCCACAACCATACCCTCACAATCCCCTGCCATTCATTCCTGTTATACACCTTTCTTCTCACCCTCACCAAACTCACATTTCTCTCCTTCAAACATTCGTTTACCGGCTCAATCCACTTTTCTTCGGTCTCCCAGCCGGTCGGTTCCAGCACACTTGCCACTATACATCCCGCTTAACCAACCGACTAGCATTCATCCCTTTCCATATGACCAAACCATCTCATACTTTCACATTTATTCTCTCATTTACCCCTTTCTTCCACACAACACAATGCTCTCTAATAAGTTCATTCTCATTTTATCCAATTCTTCTCACACCTATAGCACACCCCTAAGATTGTCCATCTGAACACACATTGAACTTTAGATCTATACTTCTTATTCCAGACCATGGTCTCACTATTATGTAATAACACAGGTAACAACATGCCCTCATGTAAAACCCTAGCACACCTCAAGACTTGGTCCCTTTACATTCACCATCGATTTAATTGCACTACCTTCCACTGCCATTCACAACTTTCCTACTACTCAGCATCATCCGTTCCCTTTAAATCCATATATACCTAAATATTTAAACTCAGACACTTGTTTCCAGCTGCTCCACCATCTAACATAACTTCCTACCGAGGACTGTCCTCATCCACAACCATAACCTTACTCTTATCCACGTTAACTTTCAAGCCCTTCCTTCCTGCCAAGTCTCTCTACCAATCCTCTCAAACTCTCTTCAGATTCGCCCACACACAGAACCAAATCATCTGCATATAATGGGTAGGGCACCCTTCACTCATCTCATTCTCCACCATTCTAACACCATTTCATTCCCACCTCGAATTCTTTCATAACCCATCCATATACAAATTGAATAACCAAGGAGACATAACATAACCCTGTCTTACTCCGCTATTAATCCCTAAACCAATCACCGTTGACACCATTTATTCTTACACGCTTCACTATCGTCATACATACTTTTGATTCTATTCCAAACAGAAGCCTTCCACCAACACCATATATCACTATTACCTGCCATACTTCCCTATTAACTCTCTCATACGCCTTTTGCAAATCCACAAAACCTAAATACATTTTATCTTTCTTCTCTCTCATTTTCTCAATCATTTAGTCTTTCAATGTAAAGATTTGATCCACCACATCTACCACTCCTAAACGCACCTTGTTGGCTTCACCAATCAGTCCTTCAGTCACTCGACGCACTCTTTCGACCAAAGTACAGCATATACCTTCCCTACCAATACTCAATAAACTTATTTCCCTATAGTGATTTCCCTTTTCTCCTAACCCTTATATAAGGGTACTATTACCGCTCTCCTCAAATCCCTTGAAACTACTCTACCCTCTATAAACGCTTTATTACACAACTTCCAAATCAATCAATCACCATCTCCTTCCGTTCTTGATCATTTCACCAGTAATTTCATCTATACCACCAGATTTACCATTCTCCAACTTTTTCACTCTACCCATGACCTCCTCCTTACTAATGTCCTCATCTCCAAAATACCTATTCCTTTCTTACACTATCAAACCCACACATTCACTATCACTCATCAGTACTGTTAATATTGTGCAGATTTCGAAGTGTTCTTTCACACTCTCACGCACCCATTTCATCGGTGCAAAAGCATAGCCCAGCCATTATTCTAAGGAGATTCCCCTTGTTCTCATTCTTAACCTTTCACTTCCTTAGAGAAGAGCTTCCTATTCTTGTAAGTCCTCATTCATCCCTCCTTCCAAACTGTTCATTTACCTCTTGTTTTCTCCCACGTATACACCTTTTAGGTATTTCTTTTTCCTCACTTATATAATTCCAAGCTTTTAACTCTTGGTCTTCATCATTTGTTTAGTACATTCAACCACGCTTGCACACCTTTACCGCTTGCATTGCCTCTTCATTCCACCATTCTGTTAACATTCTTACTTCCTACTTTTTAGCACATCCACATACTTCCCTTTGCACTACTAACAATTGCTTCCTTCATTTATCCCCAGATATGTTCAGTATCAACTTGTTCACATTCAACCATTTTACTAGCGAGCGCTCTTACATATTTATCCTTATTGTCTTGCTCACTTAACTTCTCACTCTTAATATTACCTACTTCGCTTTCGTATCACCTTCCTCTCCATCAAGCCCCCACTAACTTAATTTTACAGCAGAACAACATAATGATCCGATAATCCACATTCCTAAACCCCTAGCTGATTTAACATCCAACACATACTTCAACATCTCTTTCTTCACCAATACTTGCTAATCAATCCATACTTTCACTTCGATACCATCTCTATTTACACCAACTCTAGTATACTTATGGATACTCTTGTGTTTCAAGAAAGTATTACTCAGCCTTTCTCTTCTGAAATCAATCACCTTCCTGCACCATTCTCATTTTCTCCCGCCACCCCAAAACCACCTGTTATACCATCCCTTTTGATCACCTATCAACCATTCAGGTCCCAAAACTATCAATCTGAAGCTCCCTACTCACCCCATCCGAGAACATCGTTTCGAAGATTTATCCCAAAATCGTACTCTTCAACGGTTCCTCAGATGGACCATACATCACAACCCACACATACCTTGTTCTTTTCAAAACTTAAATTTGACCATTAGAATTCTAGGACTCACACAATCAAAGTCCTATCATGGCTTTATTTACCACGGAGTCACTCATCAAAGAGTACAACTCCCTTTTCTTCCTCTTCACGCAGCTTTACACATTTCACACCCACACCATATTTCAACGTTTCCTTTCATCTTTGTTTCAGTCACAGCAGGCAAATCAAATTTACCCTTTCTAAACTCATCCGCTCTCCTCTTCTCCTCAACATTTATTCCTCTGAGATTTCCATGTGCCATACGGTTTATACAAATTCAGCGGCAGGAGAGATGGCCAATCGCGGCGATCATTACCTTCTCGTGGTACCATTGCGATTCCTGGCAAGGATAGATTGGTGGTGGGCTAGCCAGCTAACTACTACAAGAATAATATAATAATATAATATATATAATATATATATATAACAACAATATAACAACAACTAACATATATATATATATATATATATATATAACAACACCAGTAATTATTTCATTGGTTCTATATATATACCTAATGTATATGCTCTCTGCAATAACCTTAATATAATAATATATATAATATATAACATATATATATAACTGCTGCTCTTATAACAATATATATATATATATATAACTACTCTCTGTACATATAATATATGTATATATATTTATTATATATATATATATATATATATATATATATATATATATATATATATATATATATATATATATATATATATATATAACTCTTACACGTGTCTCTTCCTCTTATATATATATATACATGGATTGCCTAAAATACACACTCCGCGCACACGCCTTAATAATATATACCATATATATATATATATATAAATAACTAATATATATATATATAATATATATATATATATATCAGTAACTCTTTCTGCTACCTCTATCTCTCTTCCTGCTATATATATATGCTCCTTATATACATAACTCTTAATAATATATATACCAAAAGAGCTGGGCTGTACTTAAGTACGTATAAGTGGTTTGTGTGCAAAATAAGTATATAAAGAAATTTTTTTCAAAACCAGTGATCAAGTTTTTGTACTTTCAAGTACATTCCAAGAACTTAAATACAGTACTTAAGTACATAAGTACTGCTCAGGTCTGAATCTGTAAAGTAAATATTTTTAAATTTTTATGTTACCATTTTACGTGTTGCAACCTGTATAGAACAATGTAACTTCTCTGTTACTGTGTATACCTAAAGATTGATGGAACAAGTTTCGAAAGACGCAGCGGTGCCGAAGACAGGCTTAATGCGCAAGCTATAGACAAGCTTGGTACGCAGTACGCGTTTGATCATGTTTGGAGGATGTAATGAACGATTTCAATATTCCAGTTGCAAAAGTGGTCGGCACCGTGACGGACAATTGGTCAAACTTTGTGAAGGCCAACAAAGAGTTTGGTGTAAAAGAACTGAAATTTGATACTATTGAAGATACTGACCCACATGAGGATAATGACGATTCCGAGGAAGAAGATCAAGATAGTGTCTTCCAAATACAAGAATGAGAATTTGAGGATAATCAGGAGTTACAGTACAGCCTCTCTAAACATATCAAATGCGCCTCATATACTCTAAGTTTAGTTGAAAGAACTGATGCCAAGAAAGCTCTAACAATTTCTTCATTTACTTCAATAAATCACATTACAATGGAATAAAAGTGGTCAACCAAAATCTGCCGAAGTAATCAACAAGGTCCTTGACTGCCAGCTTCGTTTGCCATGTCCTACTCGTGGAACTCATTGTATGACTCGTTGGCAGTGCTAGTGAAACACAAATTTAAACTTCACCAATTGATTACTGAACTAGAATTACCACCCTTCAAATCAAGTGAAATAAAATTTATTACTGAATATGTTGAAGTATTGGCACTGCTTTCAATCGCCATTAATCGTATTCAGGGTGAAAATGTTATTTATTGAGGTGAATTACTTCCAAATCTACTTTTTGTAGAAAACAAACTGGCAAATATAAATGCGAAGGCGGTAAAGTATTGTGTCCCCCTCATCAAAGCTGTCTTTCAAGGTTTTCAAAAAAGATTTGAAACTTTCCTCAATTTGAAAAATGAACAAGAGGTGCACAAGGTGATAATTCCAGCGTTACTCACTCATATTTCAAATTGAGGTGGGTCAAAAGCAATACAAGATGGAACCATGAAAAAAGAAGAGCTCGTGAAGAAGATACTCCTACGCGCTGCCACCGATTTGTCAACCCCCCCTAGACTCTTCAGTGAGCGAAACTGTCTCTAGAGGTGAAGAAGAGGACCATTTCGGTTTTGGAAAAATTATTGCTATCCAGGATCTGTTTTGTTAGTAGACATGTTTTTGAATTTCTGAAAGATAGAGATCGAAACTAGAAAAGCCTCAGCAGGCACCCATTGATAAATAAATTATTTATGCGGTACAACAC
>JABUQX010140343.1:0-7500 GCA_015478945.1 Trachelipus rathkii
CTATTTGAAAACAACTGATTCATCTGCAAGGAAAAAATTGACTGTGGTGGCGATGTATAATAACTTGTACCCAGGTAATTTAAAGTCTATACTATACAGGTAAAAACATTAATCATTAGTCAATATAATATTAATGATACTGATGTTATCTACGATCAAAATAATGATCGTACTCTTCGATTTATTGAAGGGATTTAAGAAGAATGATAACAATATAAATTGGCAACAAGTTTCTAAACCCTACAAAAGTCATTCTAAACAAATGGTTTTGGAAAATGACATCTTGTACTACCGAACTACGTCCGGGAATCTGTTATATGCAATTTCTTTGGACTTACTAATGCACATAGTTCTGGGACTCCATGTATCCTGTGCCCATATAGGTCGGAACAAGCTGCTTCAGTTGGTATACAAGCATTTCTGGCATCCTAGGGTCAATCAGGTAATTTCCGATGTAGTGCGGTGCTGCCCTGTTTGCCAGATGCAGAAAAACTTTTCTTCCAATATAACTCCACCCATGTTGAAAATCTTGGCCAACTATCCATTCGATTTATGTGCCATGGATTTGATTCAATTCCCAAAAACTTTTAAGGGAAATAAATACTGCATGATATTTATTGATCATTATTCTAAATGGGTGTCTGTAGTTCCCATTGCCGACAAGTCCAGCTTGACCGTATCTAGGAAACTGGAGCACCAAGTTCTCCCTTTCCTTCCTAAAGTTCCAAATCGTATATTAACCGATAATGGAACTGAATTTACTTCCCAGATATTCCAACAAGTGTTACAAAAACACAACATTAAACATGTGAGAATATCTCCACTTCATCCCTCGAGTAACGGTGTCTCCGAGCGATTTAATCGAAGTTTAATTCAACTACTGAAATGTTTAGTTCTGGAGCAACCCGCTACTTGGGATGAAGAATTGTCTTCCTCTATTTTAATTTATAATAATACTTATCATAGTGCATTGGACATGTCACCTTCTGATTATTTACTACAAAAAGCTCATGCTCCAGTGCACACTTTTCCCCAATATTGGAAAGAGGGCAGTGTCAATTTTAAACCTTTCAAGGTGGGTCAAAAAGTAGCTCGTAAAGTAATACGAACTGGGCCAAGTACTGCTCTTAAATTTCATAATAGGTGGGAAGGGCCATTTACTGTTGTTGATGTGAACCCGAATAGGGTGTCATATGTCATACAGAGAAATACTAATCCCCCCAGTAGAACTCAAAAAGTCCATTTCTCCCATTTAAGAGAATGGATTGAGATTCCTGGGTATTTACGAAAATACCTGACTAGAAATAAGGAAATTAGTGATGCATTTTTCTCGGACGAGGAAAGTTTGTTGGATGGGGAGGATGAAAATTCTCCTGAATCCATCGACCTTGAGTCTGAGACTGATTCAGCTAATTCATTCTTATGAGTCAGAGTCCATCGCTGATACCTCATTGTTCACTAATAGCGATGATTCCCTGGAGGAGGAAGCTGATTTTGAGGGATTCTTAACTTTTAATCCTATCTCTGTAAGTGAGTATATTCAATTACCAGATTTAACTCCTGTAATAGAGCCAACTGCTTGGGATCCGGGAGAAAACCTCAATATGAGTATGGAGGAGTTTATTCCTCAGTTATCTTCCGAAGTCTTACGAATGCCCGGTCACAAAGCGGTTAAATTCTTGCTCCCTCCTCTCGTAATTCCTATTTCACCTATTCATTCTTCGGACGAGTCAAATTCTAACCATTCTAGTTTACCTGAGACGGATTCCGATTCTAGTTTATCCGAGATAGATTTAATAAATATCCCTACTAGTTCTCCTATGAATCATGGTAGTACCCTGGGGGTCAACCATGCTGAAATACTTACCCCTGTTTTAGATTATCATGATATGTATTCACATGAATACCCTATTAGATTTAAATACCCCTCTGTCCTTTCTCCTGCAAGGGTAACTAATGATAATGAACACCTTATAGTTTCCCAAGCATCACAGTTGGAAAGTCTTAATCTGGAAGCATCTGGGTTGAGACGGATCCACCGTCCTTTTTTATGGAAAGACCTAACTATTCTCCCTCAGTCTCTTCTGAGGATCTTATGGATCTGTCGGAGAGAGTTGTTGTGGGTGATTTGCCGGACGATTGGTCAAACATTTTTGACTCAGATAGTTCTTCCAGCTCTCAAAGGACTGAATTTTATGGTTTCAGCCCGCCAAATAGTAATTCTTTCAATATATCCCCGTCGGCTGAAATGGTTTCTTCACCTGTCTCGGAAACTAGAATTCCACCTTTTCAAATAGTGGGAGAGGTGTTTGGTGATCCCACCAACGTCCATTTGGATAATAGTAATTTGACTTTGGTCCACATTGATGAGGAAATCTTGGAGGAAATGCAATTGGATGATCTTCCTCGCACTAGGAGTAGAGGATCAGTTCCAGATTTCCCCAATGTTATGTCGACTCCAGTGGAGTATGTACGTCATCGAAGAAGGACCAGTCTTTTATAACCTTGTCTCGGGGTTATAAAATGACACACTTGTGTCCTGATACGAAGTAAATAAGCCTGGAGAATAAAAGTTGGCTTTGCTTCATTTGTTTGGAAAATGAAACTTCTGTCGTTCCCTTACTGACTGGAACGTAAATTTAAATTACTTGGCCAATCAAACTTATCAGTACATAGTTCTGATAAGTTATCTGAAAAAAAAAAAAACTCTTATTCCTATCTTTCTTAATCTCTTAAGTAAACTTCCTTCTGAACTATTGTTCTATAACATCTTCATCTATCGAAGCTGTTTTGAATGTATGCTTTCTAGTGTGCCTGATCGTCAAACACTTTAACTAAGTTGACGAAAAAAAAAAAAAAAAACCCTCCTGGTGTAACTGATTCTTGTAAAATTGATCTTTGTGTGTCTGGATTCTTCGTGTGTGTTTGCAGACTAAAAATTAAAACTATAAACTAAAAAATCAAAAAAGTCTTGTGTAATAGAATTCCTCACGTTATTTAACGAATGGTTAAATACGCATAATGTATAAATATATACTGTCTAGTATATATTTATCAAAACAAATGCATATAATTATTATGTAAAGAGTCATCGAAAACCGCCTACCTCACAAACTGATATATATATATATATATATATTGAGCTGTATATATATATGTACCTATTGTACATATATATATACCAGTTCCTTGGTTCCAACGAACCGGTCATTTATGACAGGTTGTGGGCCGGAGGAGCTTAAAACTTATTTTACAGATTTGTCCCGGTTCCTGAAGGAGATAATCCGATGTTCTCTGATCAATCTATAACTTGGATGAGTAAGACTCTCTCTCTTCAAATTAAATGGGCCAACTGGGTGATATCATAAGTATAACAAGAAAATAGAAAGAATCAGGAAAAAGACTTCCTAGATTGTTTCTATTTTCGAAATATAAAATATAATAATGAAAAAATTTTCATTATTATTGAGGTGGTGTGTTTTCGATGAACAACCATGAACTTTCCAAGCAATTAATTTCTGATGGTATACCTTTATTTTAAAGATACAAATTTTAAATTTTATATAATTAAATTTGTTTTTTTTATTATAACTCGTCAGTTTCTCAATAATTAATTTGTACTTCTGATTTCCCCAAATCGATAAGTGCAGTTGAGAAATAGTGAAGGTGAAAATGACTTAGTTTACTCTACGTCATTTTTTCGCTTCCAGACAGTTATTATATGATAAAAAATTAATAATCTTAGACTAGGTAATATGCTCATGTTTTTATAATTGGAAATCCTTCCATGACTCAATAACTGCCGGATATATTGATGTTTTTCAGGATTGACTCTACATAGTACAAGACATCGAGAAACATCTCTGTCGGTATCCCAGAGTATCAGGACCAGACGATCAGTGTTCATCATGCCATTGTTAGGTGCCGAGAGATCTTCTGATAGACATATGTTTCATCAATTATAACATCGATCTTTGAAGAAAAATTACTTAGGCTGCAGAAAGGTGAATACCCAATCTCAAGTTACTTCTACAGTCCCTTTGGGCAAGCTATGTATGTGTCAAACAAACCAAGAACACATTAATCAGGATTGGGACACCAGTAGGCCAAACACGTTATAGAAGATCCTGTGTTATCTGACAAATGGATGAGGAAACTGTCCATCTACAGGAATTGTTAAAAATCAAGATCTCTTATAGAAGACAATGCTAATGGACAAATAATAATACCGTCAGAGAGGCCGACATAATCGATGCTTGTTATAACAGCATTGTTAAGGGGAAGTACCTATTGTCACCCCTCATATTTATCATATCAACCAGGAAACCTTTTACTTGATTCTTCTTGGTTGTAGGATAATATCAACAAGGAACCCTTTAACTTGATTTTCTTCGTTGTAGGAACCGTTTATTCTTGGATCACTAAAGAATAAATGTGAAAATTTATCTAAAAATTAACATTAAAATTGTATATAACTTGGAAAAAAATATATCTTGTAAATATTCATAGCTTAGTAGAGAGTCCTGAGTATCCTTCCCTGCGCGCTGTTTCTATGCTCTTTGCCTCTTCACTCCCGTCTTTCTTCGAACGACGTGGAAAATTGAGGTGGGGGTTTAGATTTAGTGGGGGAGGATATAAGGGAGATATTGATCGTGCATCCATGATGTCAATTGGCAATTCGCTATCTTATTCTGGTGTTGTTTATTCTTGGAAATGTTTTTTATAATACAGTCTGGAATTTTGTAACCATTTTTGATCCAGCCTGTGATAATACAATCTTATTCATCTTATCAATTCAATTATTGAAAACCCTTATAATATTTATAGATATTATACCAGTTTTTCTCCTTTCTAGTTCATCTTGTTATGATTTTATGTATAATATAATATAAACTTAATGATAAACATAGCACCAGGAGCACAGATGATAGTAAAGATATAATTGTGCTAAACCTTGATATACACAAGAAGTGATAAGCCTTTCTAGCTGTCTCAGAGGTCAGTGCTACAAATTTATTTGATTTTATTAATTAATAACTGTAAGATTTGTAGTAATGTACAGATAGTAAACTTAACTCTTATTACAGTTTACTATCTTGTTGCTTGCTGGAAGGCCGTTGACATCATTAATCTCCATTTAAGAAACCCCTCTTGGATATATCAGGGTATGTTTCTTAATAGTATGGATATATGTGACTTCATTTAACTGTCAAATATGTAAATATAAATTATGGTCCAAATACCAATCATTGTTTATATTTGACAGGGTTCTGATTGTGGGATTCATACTTGAATCATTCTAAATCTTCTGTTTTGGGGCTTCATTCCTGAATCCGATTTCTGTTTTGGGGCTTCATTCCTGAATCCGATTTCTGTTTTGGGGCTTCATTCCTGAATCCGATTTCTGTTCCAGGGATTCAATCCTGAATCCGTCCTTTAAGCTGATACTCTTGAGTGAGATTCCTTAGTGAATCTTTTCTCGGTGCTATTTTAAAGTTGGAATTCATCCTGAATCTTTCTTCTTGGAGTTGTTTCGGAGTTGTGGTTCATCTGGATCTCTCTCCCTGCCAATTCTAACGTTGGGATTTGGCCTGATTCCTTCCTCCTTAATAGTACTTCAGCATAATTGTATTCTCCTGAATCATACTCACCACTTGGAACCATTCCCCCAGTCAATTCAGTTAAGTCATCATTTATTCACAATTGTTGAGTCTGGGTTTCTTATTCCCTTAATTTTATGCATGAGCAATATTTGGAAGCGTTCGGTTTCCACTCTCGATTCTGATCCTAGAGCTGTCTGTGCTCGTGTACATATTTTACACCTTGGAACCTTTAACTTGCCCTCCAAGGTGTATTAACTAATTCTATTTAATCATAATCTTTTATTTATATATTGTTGGGGTAGGACTGTGTACTATTAACTTTTGTCAGACCTCCCACCATATATTCTGAGCGATTTTAGTAGTAAATATAACACTTTTTATGGAGTGTCACTATCCTTCATATTGATGCTTTATTGGTATTGTTACTCTTAATCTTCGAGACCTCTATCGGGTTAATCTTCGAGACCTCTATCGGGTTAATCTTCGAGAAAGCTCCGGGAAACGAGCTAAATAATTCTACATCTTCCTTTGGAAAATCTTAGATTGTATCAACATTTTTAAATCAAAAATTCACAATCCTCCTCGAAAGTCATTCAAGTCAGCAGGCCGACGGAGTCCTGAAGACTAACTTCCTCTGTTACGGAGAAAATCTAATCTGCTCCGTATTACTCCTGATGGTGTCAGGTGGTTGCTGTGCTGACTAGACCTTCAAACCACTATCTTTGAACATCACAAACCTAACATTGACGTAATCTCCTATACTTTGACTTCCGAAATCAAAAATTCTTCGAACTTCATATCTCCAAGAAAGAGCGGAGAGGTACCTCACCGTCGGGTACACTTGTTGATCCCAGCGTACTTCCTCTCCGCCACATATATATATATATATATATATATATATATATATATATATATATATATATATATATATATATATATATATATATATATATATATATATATATATATAATAAAATTTTTTTTTATTTCTTTTTTTTTTTTTCGATGTAATATATATATATATATATATATATATATATATATATATATATTTATACTCATATATATATATATATATATATATATATATATATATATATATATATATATATATGTATATATACTTTCTATATATAATATATGCTGCTGCTACTCCCTCTCTCTTATATATATATATATAAGCCTCTAAAAGAGCCACAATCTATATCTCAAAAACTACAACAGCTACCGGGAAAAGGAATACATTGTTGGAATGCTGGTACAATTTTAGTGCGGAAAATGTAAAAGAAAAAAATATTGTTAATAATTATAGTAATATGAGTAGAAAGCCTATTTAGAGACTTTTTATACGTTACTCGTTAAAATAAATAGACTTTCTAGTAAATTTTTTTTTGTTTATACAACTTCTAAAAATACCAAAGGTCTTTCGGTTAATGACGCACACACACGTACGCAGTTTTCTCATAGAACTACGAGGTAGGACTATTTCCCCCTCCGGGGAGGGTCTCCGGAACCCCCGCTCTTTGGTATTTGGGTGTCGCGGGGGTTCCTCCGCCCCTCCCCTACGGGGTATGGAAAACGTCCCCCCCTGTGTTCCCCGTCGGCTCGAGCCCCTACATTGCCGTGTAATACCTACTTTTTCCCCCGCAGGAACTAAACTCCCCAAAAAAAACCTACTTTTATGTTTATTTTTTTTTTTTTTTCCTAATTTTTTTTTTTTGGAAGATTTAAAAATGCTTATTCCTTTGGGATTGTCGGCTGCTGTATATCCAAACTAGATGTTGAGGTAGGGATTAGTCCTCTTCTATTCACAGAGGCTACCCCATATAAATTTATATATATATATATATATATATATATATATATATATATATATATATATATATATATATATATA
>JABUQX010140343.1:10000-20000 GCA_015478945.1 Trachelipus rathkii
ATAACAACTAACACCTGTATATATATATATATATATACATATATATATCATATATATATTATATATATATATATATATATATATATATATATATATATATATATATATATATATATATATATATATATATATATATATATATATATATATATATATATATATATATATATATATATATATATATATATATATATATATTATTTTTAGGAACCTGATATAGAGACAGTTGAGAAAAAGATAGGAGCTGGTCAAGTAGAGGAGCTCATAGTTCAAGCAGAAAATGAACTACAGTTAGCAAGAAAGATGTTGAGCTGGAAGCCTTGGGAACCCTTGGTAAATGAACCTCCCCCAAATCAGTGGAAATGGCCAATGTAAATTTAAAAAATGAATTAATTAACTTTCATTCTAATGGGAAGTTGTATATAATAGGAAACAGATGCTTAGTTTAAATAGTTTGTTTATGTAAGTTTCAATAAATGTATTTATTAAGTTTTTAGTAAGTTCTATTTAGATCCTTCTAACATTTTTATGTTGGTATTGAAGTATTTTTCATTTGTGAATATTTTATCATTGCTTACCTGTAGGCTTCAGATACTCTATTTACTCAATTAAGCCACAAATTATTATGCATTTATGGATTTTAATTTTTGCATATTTTATGCAAATTTTTTGTTGTTGTTGTTGATGAAACAGCGTCTTATTTCTAGCCTGTCAACAATACCATATATCCCAAGTTTCTGTTTCATCTCTCACACTTATTGTTTTTTATAAATATTCTTCTCAGATATTTCTCCAATCCATTTTACTTCTAATGATGATATAACTCTTCTCTCTTTTATTAATTTAAAATTTGCATCTTGATTTGGCTATAGGGTTACCTGAAGATTTTATCTTGTTGTTCTATTCTTGTTTTCCAGGGTAGTGTTTTTTTTATAAGATTCGCCTTTAATTTGTGGTATTCAATTCTTTTTAAACACACTACTATCTTAACTCTTTCTCAAAAGCATCTTCAATCTTTCATATATTTCTTTTCGACAGCTTTGTCGGATCTTCTATTTTCAATATAAACTTTCTTGATCTTCGTATTGCCTAATATCTCGGAAACTTTGTTGCGGGTTGTTCTGGCAACTCTAAAGAAGCTGTGCTAGAGTATCGACTTTTGCATTGAGTACTTTTTTTTCCTATATCTGAGCTGGATCTATTTCTACCCATCAGGACAGGATCGAGTCTTAAGGCAAGAAACTTTATCAATGGTTCCACATGACATCTTCGGCTCTATCATTATGGAGTGATGTGGCTAACTCCCTTCAGCTGGGTGCTGCACGCGTCATGTGTTCTAATTAGCTGTCCTCTGAACTTTGACACCCTTGCATTACCCTCACAGCATTAAGGATCAGCTTCTATTGATTTTTGCGTTAAGATTGACAACTCTAGAATTGCACCATCTTCTGATCTGCACACATGAAGGTCTTGTGCTGCTTAATCTGTGGGAGAGCATGTATGTACGAAACTTTTTATAAAAAGCTTATGTTTGTTACTGTCAGCTTTGTTAAACTAAAATTAAAAAAAAAACTATAAACATCATTTTTTCAGTACAGGCAAATATTAACATTATTATTAATATTATCAATTTTCTCAACTACTACCATTTTGAAAGTAGTGTGTAATAGCTATAATTTAATGTGTTTCAATTTTTTTTAGAGCCTAATTTACAATAATTCTTAGTAATGCCAATTTTCTATATTAGTTACGGATCTAATATATTGAAATTTCTATTGATTAATGAAACGAAATTCTGAAATTATAGAGTAATTTTTGAAAGAATTAAGCTATTAAAAATTACTTAGCTGACAAAAAAATTCTGGTATAACAAGACAGTATGATGATATATTCGTTTAATAAAAAGTAGCTTGTAATCTTTTCTATGTTATAAATTGGCAAAATATGCTTAAGATAATTCAAACATAATTTCAATTTTTATTATTTGAACACTGTTGGGCATTGCTGTAAGTAATGTTTGAATGTATCGAGATTGCTTACAAATTATGAATAATGTTCCCCATATTAGGTTATAATTAATTTTTTTAATAACTTATCTACGGTGTCAAACTATTCCCCAAATCTCCCATTTACCTTTATTTATTAATATATTTTGTTAGCTAACAATAAAGGCCGCAGACATCAGTAACAATGAAACCTCTTCCTGAACAGGGGTTTAAAGGATTCTTTAGACATACAAATCAATAATATATTCTTAACTTGTACTATTGTTCATATTTCAGCTATTTGTATTAACCCAGTCTATCCTTAGCATTTCCTTTCTTTATGAAGTTTCTTTAAATGCCACAACGTCGATTATTAACATTCTTCTTTGATCTCCTGATTTAAATTTAAGTGTTTTACACAGAGTTTCACTACCAGTTTTCAAAATGGTTGGCATATTTTAATTTTTTATTATTTCTCAATTATGTCTCGGGTATATCACTCCTGCTGCTGCTTCTAAACTAAGCGTTTCAACTCTTATCGTGGACTTGGCCACCATTATTTTTGCTATCCTAAACTTCCAAAATAATGGACATTTCTCTCCTTTTTCGTTACCTAAACTTATAACCTATCTGCGAATTCTGCTCATCTATATTTCCGAACGATGCGTCAGCCTATACTTCAAACCTCAAATTATCTCCTTGTATGTCTCCAATTTTAATATAATCTTTGTTTGTCATTATTTTGACGGTTTTTATCAACTTTTTCACATTAATTGTTGTTTTTTCTTAAATGCTGAACTTAAATTACTCACAGCAAATGCCAAAACCAATTTTGTATGTTGAGCCACCCAATTAATGTGTCCAATATAGATCTATACTCTGTCATCTCTCTATTGAGTTTCTGATTCTCCCAAAACCTCCTCTCTCCAGATATCTCCATTCCTTCTAGACAAATCCTTTCTTTTCTTTTTTTTCTTTTTATGTATCACATTCACTCCTGTATATTTGAATTTCCTTACTACTACTCCTATTTGTAATTCTTCCTTCAACTTCTTTATTCCATTTCTTTGAAGGATTCGTTTCCTCCGCGTCCGCGTTAAAAATCGTCTACATATGAACACAATACCACTCAATTTACCATTGTTTTCCCAGTTAAGAACAGCAAGATGCAAGCAAATATGATCCATATTTGCTTGCATCTTGCTGAATCCCTCAACCACCAATGTTTTATTTACTTTCCATTAACTTATTCTTTCTACTTTAGGGTTTTTTAAATATATTCTCTTTATCCGTTTACCATGTAAATATGTTTTTACGTTTATGGTCTTAAATACCCAACCTCTATATATTATAATTTAACTTAACGTTTCTGAGCTACACTTGGGTGCATCTTTAATAAGATCTTCATCTTGATTTTAAATCCCCGTGCTATAATTTGGCTTAACATATCCTCTTCCTATCCTTTATTTTTTTAGTTATTACCCATCTCTTTATTATCTTTTGACCTGACCTAAATCTTCAAACTGCTCATATACAGTATTTTCTCTCCAACTATTTAATTCCTTCTCTAGCTGACAATATTTCTATATCCTCCAAATGTCCTAATAGAACCTCTTCCTGTTCTGGTATTTCCTGTTATCATACTCTCTTAAGATATAATACCTTTTATCGGAATTAAAGATGTGACCAAATATATCTAACTATAAATTATATAGCATCTTTGTTCAAGTTCCTTCTCAATTAGAAAATTACCCATCTTCTTTTCTTAAACTTTGATTAATTCACATAAACATAACTTTTATATATTTATAAATATATCTTCAATAGAGTTAATGTATGTATGGTTAACCCTAGTTTTAAAATTTTTTATTCGCTAAAAGTTTAATAATTTTCTGATGATTGTATGAAGGTCTAATTTGTTATGTATTTAAAGGATAATAGTTTGATTTCATTAACTTCTTTTTGTGCTTATGTATTGTTTTTGTTCTTATATCTAATTTCCATTGAAAATATTTAAGGTTTATTACTGAAAATACTGAATTGTCGGTACTCTCGTGAAAAGTTGGTCATCCTCGCGTAGTCCAGGTTGAAATGGGGAAAGTGATCCTAACTCGCTTGTGTATTGAACATTTAAATTTAACATTCTAAGAGTACGGCTATATCACGCTGCTTCTCTACTACTACTACCACCATTATCTTGTGTTTCTGTTACTGCTATCCTAATGGAACAGATTTTCTGGTTCCTTATAAATATCTTACCACTTCTCACGAGACTTACTTCTTCTCATCCAACTGTTGAGGTCCTCTTCTTAGACTTCAACGTATACTACAATGAGTGGCTGGGCACCTCTCATACTGATACAGGTGGGAGGGAGGCCAAAAGATTAAGTATACTCAACAATCTGAAACACGCATCCCAGATCGTCCTAACCAATTCTTGAACACTCTTGACTTCATCACTTCTCCTCGTTACAAATACACCATTTTTCCTACTTTCCTATCGGTAACTCTGACCACAATCTTGTAGCTCTTAGGTACAACACTTTATCTCCAGCAGCTCCGCCCTTCCCTTAGCCGAGCTTTCTGGCACTTCAATCGGGCTAATTGATATGCATAGCGTCGCTTCGCAAACTACCTTTGGAATGAATCATATTTTGTTGTGGACGCCTCTGTGTTTGCTGAAAAGGTAGGGGCCGTGATCACCGAAGGGGTGAGCAGGTTCATTCCATCTTCAGCTAAATCATTTTCTCAAAATCCATGGTTTGATGGCACTTGTTCTCGCACCATCCAGGAGCGTGACAATGCCTAGATCGGGCTTGGAAAAACTCGTTCTCATATCGCTAACTAATTTTCATTCTGCCCGGAATCATTGCAGGGATATTATTCAACAGGTCAAGCGTGGTTACACTAAAAGGAAGTGCGCTTATCTTCTTGATTCTCTTCCTGATAAAAATTCTGGCCTCTTGCCAAAATAGTTTCTGTAAATCTGCCATTCCCCCTCATCCGTTCTGACGGCTCTGTTGCTAACACTCCTTGTGAAAAGGCTAATCTCTTTGATCTCATTTTTTAATCAAATTCCACTCTAGAAGATTCTGACTCCCCTTTTCCTACTCCTTTCCCTCTCAGGTGTCCTTTGTCTCTACCTGTCATTACCCATGACCGGGTGCATGGGATTCTGAGTTCAATGAACGTCAGAATGGTTAGGGGCCCGGATGGCATTCCTCCCCTTGTTTTAAGGAAGTGTGCGGAGTTGACGCGTCCTCGTTCAACTCTACTCTCTATGCCTTATTACTAATACTTTTCCTCAGTGCTTATATTTAGCCGATTCCGAAAAAAGGGTAGCCGCTCTGATTCTTCTAACTATCTTCCTATAGCTCTGACTTGTATTCTGTCTAAAATCTTCGAAACTCTCCTTAACTCATTTCCTGGATAATATGGAATCTTATTCTCTTCTTTCAGATCATCAGTATGGCTTTCGACGCTCGAGATCAACTGGTGACATACTTTTCTATCTCGCTGATCAATGGTCTTCTGCCCTTAAGGAATATAGGGAGTCTTGTGTGGTGGCACTTGACATATATAAGGCTTTCGACCGGTTATGGCATGCGTCACTACTCTCTAAGCTACTTTCCTTTGGATTTCCTCCTCTTTGCTTACTCATGTCTAGTTTTTTTTCAGATCGTTCCATTTCTGCTCTTCTTGATGAAGCGAACTCTTCCTCCTCATTAGTTGTGCTGCCCCCAAGGTTCTGTTTTATCTCCAACTTTATTCATACTTTTCATCAGCGATCTTCTTAGATGCACTTCTAACTCTGTTCATTCTTATGCCGATGACTCAACTCTTCATTCTTCCACTCATTTCAAATCTGCTCCTTCTTTTGCGTCAAGAGTTGCCTCTCGTCTACAGCTTTCAAATTAAATTCTTGCCGATTTGGTCGGAATTTCTCAGTGTGGGTAACCTCAATCTTGTGAAGTTCAACTGTTACTCCAGTTATATGAGTCTTATCCGCCCCTGTATAGAGTACTGTCCTCACATTTGGTTTGGTTCCGGTGCTACCCTTCTTTTGGATAGCGTTGAGGCTAAGGCTAAGAGACCTATAAACTTTCTCCTACTTTATGACTCCCTTGACCCTCTTTGTCTGCGACGTGACATTGGCGCCCTATCTCTTTTCTATAGGTATTACAATGGCAGGTGCTCGAGGGAATTGACCTCTCCCATTCCTCCTCCACTGCGGTGCCCTCGTTTTGTGGAATTTGTCTTCATCAGTTTTTCCAGCTGTATTCAATCTCCCTCTCTTTAAGATCCACGTCTGCGCCCACCTTAGGAAGTTTCGTTAGACAGTTTTTTTTTTTTTTTTTTTTTTAAATTCACAAAAAGAATTAGAAATGCTGAAAGATTCTTTTCTTATATAATGATCTTTTGCATTATAAGCCCCTTCTTATCCACTTTAACATTTTTCAATTATATTTTAAAACGGAGGTTTGATTAACACTTTCAAATTCCCATCACGTTGAATCTTATAATAATTTTAATTTTATTTTGAATGTTGAATAAATGTTTCATTTTATATAGTGTAAGTTGAATAGAATTCATTCTATTGTTAAAGCAATATTGTAAATGTATTTGATTTGCTATTGGTATATTTGACAAGTGTCTCAAACTGTAAATTAATATTCCCATACCTCGAGCTCAAGTTATATTAAATTTCATTTTCGATGTTATGCAAAAACAATCGTATGTGGTATATATGTTTGGGAAATATTCATGTGTGTTTAAAAAAGATTCTGGTCGAGCATTTACTATGTATTAACTGAATTAATAATTAACTGAGGTAAAAAGTGAAAACGAAACCTTTGTAATTAATTAAAATTAACAAATATAAATTTAATTCAGTTGGTTGATAATTAGCAACCAATTTTTAAATAAATTTGTATGGCTGTGTATCGTCGCTAGCAGAATGTTGAAATCGGTATTGTCATTAAAAAAAAAGGTTGAACATCTTTGTTACGAATTTATAAGTATGAATTATAATGAACGAATATAAAGGGTTAGAAGTATTTAGAACTTTTGACAAGATAAAAGAAAGATATTTAAAATAGCAAAATTTATGACAATCATTACTGTAAAATCTGTTTCACGAGGTTTTTACGGCTCTACAGTTCAATACAGTTTGTAATTAAAAACTAGAATGACTGACTAATAATTATTATTGCAGATGTTCTACCTGAACATTACATTTCTTGATCTTCGAATTTATTGTATGTGCCATTATGATACCAAAAGTATCTACGATCTTCACACAGCATTTTAGCCATTTTCATTGGAGGAATTAAGTTCCAGGCCTTTCTTTTTTATTAGGAGGATAAAAAATCTTGAGGGTTCAGGATGGATGTCCGTCAACATTTGACTTTTCGTTTTTGTTACTGAAATTTCCATTGATAATAACTGATCAATGTATATATCTATTTTCTTAAATAAATACCTTTTATTTAATTTTTTATTTTTTTATTTTCGCTTAAAAACATCAAACAAGCTTATTGAATTTTTTATAAGATTATGCCTAGTTGACAAATAAAATTCTAAATTTACAAATTAAAACTATTAAAAGTACTTTAACAAGCACAAAAATAAGTTGAGGAGAATCGTTAAACCTTAATTGACTATTTGGTGATTTCTTTAAGATAAATGAGCGCATTAGCTTATGCTGATAGTAATGTTAGAAAATGCTAACAAAATATAGTAAAGGTGTTGGGAAAATTTGTATATATGGATGGAGTTATGAAAGAATTAGAGGTGGGGGTGGTAGGAAATGGTGTTAGAATGATGGAGAATGGAGATGAGTGGAGGGTGCCCTATCTAATATATGCGGATGATTTGGTTCGTGGTGAATCGAAGAGAGTTTGAGAAGAAGATTGGTAGAGATTTGTAGGGTATGTAAAAGGAGGGGGCCTGAAAGTAAACACGTAGATAAGAAATAAGGATTATGGTTGAGTGAGATAGCCCTCAGAGTGTGAAGTTATGTTAGATGGTGAGCAGCTGGAACAAAATTGTCTGAATTTAAATATTTGGGGTATGTGTTGGATGAAGGGAACGGATGATGCAGGTGTAGTAGGAAAGTTGAATGGTAGGAAGGTGGCTGGTGCAATTAAATCGTTAGTGAATGTAAAAGAACTAAGTCTGGAGTGCTAGGGTCTTGCATGAGGTTATGTTGTTGACCTGTGTTAGTGTATAGTAGCGAGACTATGGTCTGGAGTAAGAAGTATAGATCTACAGTTCAGTGAAATGTGTTCAGATGGACAATCTTAGGGGTGTGCTAGGTGTGAGAAGAATAAGTGATAAAATGAGCAATGAACATATAATGGAGTTGTGTATTATTGAAGAAAGGTAAACAGAATAAATGAAAGTATGTTGAGATGGTTTGGTCATGTGGAAAGGATGAATGGTAATCGGTTGGTTAAGCGGATGTATAGTGGTGAGTGTGTTGGGAACCGACCGGTTGGGAGACCGAAGAAAAAGTGGATTGAGTCAGTAAAGGAATGTTTGCAGGAGAGAAATGTGAGTTTGGCAGAGGCGAGAAGAAAGGTGCATGATAGGAGAGAATGGCGGGGTGTTGTAAGGGGGTATGGGTGTGGCTCACTAGGGTCAGGGGATGAACCCTACACTTGACGACTTACCATAGTGTGGATCCGTCGCGGTCCCATGAAGCTCTAGGGTGGATTTTCTGATTGCGGTTTCTTACTAATTAATGGTACAGAAAGTGGGCGGTAGGCTGGGCTTTCTTTTCGAAATTTGTCATGTTCTCCTACTGCTTTTCTTTTCCGATGCCTGTGGCGCACCTTACTCCCAATCTTGGAAAAAAAAAGGTAGATAAAGAAAGAAAGAAAGTGTTGGGGAAAAATGGTATAAAATAAGTAATATTGCCACTTTTCGTCATACAATTTGGTGTTACTAACTCAGGAGAGCTACCCTTCATGTAAACAATTATCCATTTCTGCGAAGTATTTTCCAGTACGTTACACCAACTTCACTATAAGTACTTAGTCAAGTACTTAACTATAATGTACTCGATATATAAGTTTCAAGTTTATCTTTGCAGGTATTTTCATTGAAAATCTCACCTTTGGTGTAACTTAACCGTGGCAAAACGGTTGAATGATAAACTCATTTGTTTGAAGACGCTGTTTCGACCCTTCATGAGAAACCTAAAAAAGAAAAAAAGCTTAATAGAAAGTTCCCCACCTCGAATAAGGCTATGCAAATGAGGGGTGAATTTTTTTAAATAAGAAAATATATTTCTGTCTAAATTATTCATTTCAAATTTCATATTAAGAACACGGTTTTTTTTTTTTTTTTTTTTTAATTTTCTTCACTACAATATATTTATACTAAATTAAAAGAATTAATGTCTAATTTATGAAGCATATATATGACATGGCCCTCCTATGGTGCTGATTTCATGCAGTCCAGTATGGCCGCTTCTCTGTGGGCCGTGGTGGGTCCTGTACACTGACTCAAAAAAAATGTCTAATTTATAAATGTTACTTGATTTTGCATGCATATGTTAGCTTAAAAAGTAATCTTTCTTTATACAGAACGTACACTTACTGTTTCCACATTTTACCTTATATATACTGTATATAAATTCTAGCAACCAAAAAAAAATTATATCACAATGTACAATATGAAGTTAAAGTTGCTTTTTGAGAATATACCGTATCGTGAATGTTTGGAAAAAAATATAGCAGAGTTTATTGGTAAAATCCGTTTTAAAAGTTTTGAGCAGAATACTTGTTAACCCTATGAAATGTGTCTCCGGCTTTGCACATCAGGTTTGGATATAATAAAGTTATGGCGATTCATATTCTTAATCAAAAATAAATTTCCTAGATCAAGATTACTGTGTATAATGAAATTTTTTTTAGTAGAACCTTAGATCCGAAATTCTTAAAATTATTGAAGCCGAAAAGTTTGAATGGCGAGTTCAAAGAAGTTTAGAAAACTGCGTTGTGAGTTTC
>JABUQX010140343.1:32500-37500 GCA_015478945.1 Trachelipus rathkii
CTCTCTCTCTCTCTCTCTCTCTCTCTCTCTCTCTCTCTCTCTCTCTCTCTCTCTCTCTCTCTCTCTCTCTCTCTCTCTCTCTTTCTCTCTCTCTCTCTCTCTCTCTCTCTCTCTCTCTCTCTCTCTCTCTCTCTCTCTCTCTCTCTTCGAGTATCTCCCCCTTTGAGGAGACCACAGACTAACCCGCTATGCTCATTCTTTCTTGTACTCTATACAACTTCCTTTGACTTACCCCAAATTGGCTTACTCAAACCCCGTTTATAGGGGTAAGTTGGCCTTTTATTTGGCCATGGATTCTGGTTTTCACACAACTTGGGTTGAATCTGGTAGGCCCCACGGCCTTGGCCCAGGTTCGAGACTGGGTTGGAGCGAGAGAATGTGAGCTATTCTCTATTATTAACTCTAGCTTCGTCCCACTCAGGCGTTAATGAATACATTGGTAGCGTGCTTTGCTACTAATGGGAAAACTTCCCGGCATTCGCGATAGGCCTGGTCAGCAATAACCTTTCTCGATGGGTCCCACTGACAGGTCGTGGTTTTCCTAGAATCAGTTTATATATATATATATATATATATATATATATATATATATATATATATATATATATATATATATATATATATATATATATATATATATATATATATATATATATATATATATAACTCATATCTATATATATATATAGGCCTATATATATACATATGTAATAATAATATATATGTATATATATATATATATATATATATATATATGAATACTATATATATATAATATATAATATAATAATAATAATAATATGTTATTAATAATATGTATATAATAACTTAATAATAATATATATGTAATATATATATATATAATAATAATATATATAATAATATAATAATATATATATAATAAAAATAAGTAATATGTAATAAATACCATTAACAATATGGAAATAATTAATGTAATATATATATAATAACTAACTATAATAATATGTATATATATATAATAATAATAATAATAATAATAATAACATGTAATAATAATAACAATAATAATAATAGTATAATAATAATATATGTATGTAACATGCTCTTATGTAACATCTTCAGCATATTATGTATGTGTATATGTATAATATATAATAATATGTATATGTAATAATAATATAATATGTATATCATATAATAGCAATATGTAATTGTAATAAATAATATAATAATAATAACATGTATGTGTATGTATAGCCAATAATATATAATAATAACATAACCAACAGCAATATGTATATCTTCTTCATCTTATAATAATAGCCAACAGTAGCAATAATAGCCAATAATAATATGTATATATGTGTAATATATATAATAACTAATATATATATTTCAACAATAATAATAATAATATATATATATATATATACTATATATATGTATATATATAATAATAATAATATATAATAATAATATATGTAATAATAATATAATATAATATATAATAATATATATATATATATATATATGTAATAATATATATATAATATATAATAATATATATATATAACTTCTTAATATATAATATAATAATGACAATCATAATATTAAAAAAAACACATATATCAGATATTTATATAACTCCAATAATAATAATATAATAACTTATGTATATATATTTAATATATATATATATATGTATAATATATATACCATAATAATATATATATATATATATATATAATAATAATATATATATATAATATATAATATAATAATATATATATATATATATATATATATATAATATATATATATATATATATAAGAAGTGTTGAAAATTTCCAGGTAATTTGTTTTTATAGGTTTTATATTTTCGTACCTGAATTTTCGCTAAAAAATAATAAAATTTTATTACCATAAAAATCCTTTGTGAAATATTTGGTCAATTATGGTAATCTCTCTCTCTCTCTCTCTCTCTCTCTCTCTCTCTCTCTCTCTCTCTCTCTCCTCTCCACACCTACTCTCTCTCTCTCTCTCTCTCTCTCTCTCTCTCTCTCTCTCTCTCTCTCTCTCTCTCTCTCTCTCTCTCTCTCTCTCTCTCTCTCTCTCTCTCTCTCTCTCTCTCCTCTCTCTCTCTCTCTCTCTCTCTCTCTCTCTCTCATATATATATATATATATGTATATATATGTAATATATATATATATATGTAACTTCTTCTTCTTTCTTTCTTCTTCTTATATATATATATATATATATATATATATATATATATATATATATATATATATATATATATATATATATATATATATATTTATATATATATATACACATATATTAACAATATTTCTTTAGATATATATATATTAAGATCTAATAATACAATCATATGTTACATAAAAATTTTTATTAGTTTTAAAAATATAATTATAAATTTGCATATATATATATATTTATATACGTATATAAATGTATTGACAATAACGATGTATCACATAATATTACTTTAACCGTTGCCGACAAAACCAATAATATATATATATATATATAAATATAGACATATATATAAATATAACCTATATTATTATTATTATTAATATTATTATTATTATTATTATTATTATTATTATTATTATTATTATTATTATTATTATTATTATTATTATTATTATTATTATTATTATTATTATTATTATTATTATTATTATTATTATTATTATTACTATTATTATTATTATTATTATGTATATTATTATTATTATTATTATTATTATTATTATTATTATTATTATTATTATTAAACATTTAATTACAATATATATATATTGTATTTTATATATATATATATATATATATATATATATATATATATATATATATATATATATATATATATATATATATATATATATATATATATATATATATATATATTAGAGTGAGGGGAGAAACCCTCTCGAAGCGATGAGATTCCCTCCCATTGGGGATTTGGGGTGTAGGGTACATCCTATGACACTCCAGTGCTCAATGGTTTGCCCCTCTTGCGCTCCCATATCCACATTCTTCCTACACAGGAGCAGACTCTCTGTATCACATACATACCATAAAACACTGCTACTATTACAAACAACAATTTTATTCATATATCCGTGTGGGAGAGAAAGAATCCCACAGGGTACGTTCTGCGTTTCATAGATGGTGACTAAAAGGATAGTGGTAGGTGGGTTGGCGACCAGCTAGCGATTATCATTTCGCTAGGAATGCTTATGTATACTTCGGACCTGGTGGTGACCACCTTAAGCGACCTTGTATCTTTTGGCGAAATTGTATGAATCGTCTGGGTACACATAGAATGTTAGAAAAATAAATGACGAGGATAACAGGAGAGGTGATGGATGTATTTAGAAAAGATAAATTTGATTTGCTTGCTGTGACTGAAACAATGATGAAAGGAAGCTGTGACGATGAGTGATAATTTGCTGAAGTGGAGAGGAATGAGAGGTTGAGAGAAGAGGTTACGACTCTGATGAGAGACTTGTGACACATAGCTATGGTTGATTTTATTTGTGTGAGTACTAGAATACTTATGGATAAATTTAAGTTTGAGGAGGTCAAGATATGTGTGGTTGTAACATATGGTTCATCTTAGGTTGGTATTGAGGAGAGTTTGACTTTTTGAGATAATCGAAATGACGTTTTTGGACGAGATGAGTAGGAGTTTCAGAATGATGTGTTGGGTGATTTGAATGATTGGATAGTATAACAGGTGCCTTTGGGGTTTCGGAAGAATATGAGAATGGTATAGGAAGGTGATTGATTCCTGTGAGGAGAGTGGTATGTGTGTAAGTAATTCTTTCTTCGAGCACTAGAGTATTCATATGCATACTACATAGAGTTGGTGTAGGTGGAGATGGTATCGAGGTGAAAAGTATGATTGATTTTGTGTTGGGATGGTGAAAAAGGAGATGTTGAAGTATGTGATAGATGTTAAATCAGTGAGGAGATTGGGGATAGGAATATCAGATCATTACACTGTTTTATATAAAATTAAGTTAGTGGGAGAATGGAGGGAGAGGAAAGGGATAAGAAAGGGAGAGGGGAGAATTAAGAGTGAGAGTTAAGTGAACAAGGTTATAAGGAAAATTATGTGAGAGCACTTGCAAATAAATCAGTTGAATGTGAACAAGATGAAACTGAACAAATCTGGACGCAAACGAAGGAAGTCTTTCTTAGTAGTGAAAAATTATGTGGATGTGCTAAAGTAGGAAGTAAGAATATCAACAGTGAGTGGTGGAATGAAGAAGTGATGCAAGCTGCTATAATAAAAAAGAGGCGTGATTGAATGTGCTAAGCCAATGATGAGGTCTCAAACAAAAGGTGCATGCAAATATATAAGAAGGAAAAATAGAAGACTAAAAGATGCATACGGATTAGGAAAAAAAAGAAGTAAATGAACAGTTCGGAAAGAGAATGAATGGGGACTTACAAGGAAATAGGAAGTTCTTCTGGAAACAAAACGAAAGTATAAGAAAGGGGGGTAAGGGTAATCTTCATAAAACTATTTATTGGGATGGTACTTTCGTAACTGATGAAATGGATATGAGGAGAGTGTGGAGAGATCACCTCGAAAATCTGCGCTGCATACTTGCATTGGCAGAGATGATGAGGTGATAGTGAATGTGTGCGGGTTTGATGGTGTAAGACGAAATATGTATTTTGGGGATGAGGTAATTAGTAAGAAGGAGGTAATGGGTAAAGTGAGAAAGTTGAAGAATGGTAAATCAGTAAGTTTAGATGAAATTACTGGTGAAATTAACTAGAATGAAGTTGAGATTGTGATTGGTTGGATATGAAAGTTGTTTAGCAAAGAGTTTGTGAATGGTATATTATCTAAGGATTGGAAGAAAGAAGCTACAACACCCTTATATAAGGAAAAAGGAGATAATTGGAACCCTAGGAGCTATAGGAGATTTTATTTATTGAGTATTGTAGGGAAGATATATGCTAGTAT